>JANSTT010018547.1:0-13583 GCA_026745375.1 Platyura marginata
TTAAATTGTTGTGCGTGTTTTTGCCTTAACATCATGACGATAAATTTAACAACAATTTACGGGAATAGCCCTGATTAACTAAGTACTATAATAACGTATTTAATATTTTTTATACACTTACACGTAACTTTATATTTATAATAATAATAATAAAGAATATACTCTATCTCCTTTAAATTGATAAAGCTTTTTATAAAACCTTCTACTTAGTATCCCCAAAATAAGGATGGTAAAATTTGTAAATTTACTTACTGTCTGACAAAATAAGAGTAAATTATTGATGATTTTCTACCTGTTAATGTATGTATATAGCCCTTTTTCTTTGTTGATTTTCTTATTGAAATAACATAATGACAGTGTCTCAATATGTACGTATATGTGCCAATAGTTGCTCAAAAAAGAATTCGTACATATATAAAAATTGTACATTTTAGTGTTTTCATAACTTTTTTTACGACTAGGAGTATATTTATCTTTCTAATTAACCCAAAATTGATGTCAATTTTACTTAAGACTACAAACGTAGCACTTAATATGTTAAGGTATTTTTTTATTTTTTATATATGTACCTAAATAAAAAATAGAAAATTTCTCAAAATATTTTTATTAGAAATGAAAAATTCAGTGGAATCGACCTGGGAGCGGATAACTCCAAATCCACTTTAAATCTTGTGTGTGGTATAAGGAAATATTTGTTTGGGGTATTTGAATTTTTAAACAAATACTTACATATTTGCTTGCTTTGGGTTAGTTAAGCCAATGTTTTCTTTCCTATGGGTGTAGTAGGCAAGTATTTATGCTTGCAGGGTTTTATTTAAAAAAAAAAATTTGAGTGCACCTACTGTGTAATTTCTGTTAGAATTTAAAAATATTGGAGATGTATCGAAGATTTACCAGAAGTTACAAAGTAAATTGTAAGGCAATAAGTGTATTGTCCATTTCATATTTCGGACCAATTAACAATACATCTGTAATGTCCCTGTCTCCTGAGACACCACTTATTAATTTAAACACTAACAAACACAATATTTTGATTGAATATTTTTATTGTAACTTTTATCAACTTGACCTAAGGATAAAAGTAGGTGTAGGAAGGATTGCACTTGACTTATCTGTTTTTTCCTGCATACCGGAAGCTCCATGTGACCACGTTGTAATTATTGTATAAAAGTTGTATGTGGAATTAATGTTATGTTGAATAAATGTATCTTGTAAATATGTTTATGTTGTTTTAATTGTTCTATAGCTCTCTCCAATCTTTATAATTTTTCCTCCTCGTTCGCCTTGACTTGTGTTAAACACTTGGCTCATTGAACTCAACCTTAGACATGGATATTTAATTAGGAATTTATATACAGCGATTTAGATTTAGTTTTAATACTTTAATAATACAATACATATGGTATGGTAGCGCCTGAGAGGGATGTTACACATCATCCACATAAATTTTAAATAATAATATCTTTTGTAGGTAGTAATTAGGTACAATGTACCGAAAATATTTTTCTAATTTTACTTTCCAAACCTAATTATTTATTTAAATTTATTTCAGCATGATAAATTTATGAAATCACCACATCGACCTATTGTGACAGTTGACCAAACACAAAACCTAATGACCAACGACAGTTTGTTGAAATTCTCACCAATAAACATGACAGCTGCATTAGCTGGAAATAATAATCAAGCTATAGGCGAACATTATCATTTAACGAATAATACAGAGGATGGGCGAATAAATTATTCAAAAAAAGCGTCACAAAATCATGGAACAAAACATGTCGTAAATATGTTAGGTAAGTGGAAATTTTTTTTAAGAAAAATATAATTTTAAAGTAAGTTTTTTGAAAATTGTGTCCAATCGTATGATTCGGCATTCATAGGTTCTCTTTTAATGAAAGTATTTCAACAATGTTAAAGAATACCGTACCTAACTATGTATATACAACTTCTATATTGATTTTTTATATTGTATTCAAATGTGCTATAATGTTTAAAGGAATATTCAGCAAAGAAGATTATCGCCTTTGATAAAATAACCCCTTCAGGAATTCTACCTTCCATATTCCAATTTATACTTCTCTATTGTCTTTTTATCGCGATTTAAGTTTGACTTCGTACACATATGTAAGAATATATTTATATATGTATGTACAGTGCACTCGCGAAAACTCGAACACAAAAAAACCAAGGCCTGTTCGACTTTTCGAGATGTTCGACTTTTCGGGAGTATAAAAATAAAACACTTTTATGAACGAACATGGCCACTTAATTTAATTAATAAGAACAAATTCATAAAATTAATAACAAACTAATTTATTTTCATTTTAATTTTAAATTAGATACATATACATATATATAAAAACAAAAAAAATAACAAAAAAACAAATTTAGTCTTTCTTTCAGGATACAGTTGATTTTGCCACACAAAACCTCTTGGCAAGCTGGGAAACACTTGCACCTTTATTTAGTGCATCAATCACGACACACTTTTCACTTAGTGACAAAACAATGCATTTTTTTGTTTGCTTCATTGCTTGAACGACTTAAAACGCGATCTTTACCTAATCAACAATAAATCAAAACTGAGTCTGACTGAAGAAAAATGCAAAACACCCATCTATCTTCCAGCGATTTTTTCGCGGAAATCCAAGAACAGTTGAAGTACCGTTAGATGTTACACGTACAAATTGAGTTTTGAGACATTTATAAGAATATAATATAGGAATAATTGAATGAATGAAACTGTTTGAGTTTTCGAGAGTAAGCAGTTCGAGTTTTCGAGATTTCCATATAAAAAAAAAAGTGTTCGAGTTTTCGCGAGTGCACTGTATATTGTATAAGTAAGTATGAAATAATGAACATCATTATCCAGTATATTCACCTTCTCACCGCAGAGAGCGGAACAGGAGATATAGGTAGCTTTCCGAAAGTTTGCCCACCTAACATAAGAAGATGCCATTTTGAATTATTTTTATTGTTTTGCGCTTGAAATTAAACCTTAAGAAAAAAAAAATAATCGAATAAGAAAAGTAAAAGTTTGTAATGAGTTCTATGTTACGAGATGGAAGCCAACAAGTTTAATTAAAAAATGGTCATGCTTTCTGCTTTGTTGTTTTGGTTTTACACGTCAAGACCTTCATAAAATAAACAATTAATGTAATGAAATTAATTTTATGGTAAATCTCATTACATACTAATAGTATATGAATAATTTACATATGTCATATGCATATTTTGAGTTCGATTCTTCATCAATCAATTTGAGTAAGTATTTATTAAATTATTTCGAGAACATATCTCAATCCTGTAAGAATAAAGATTTTAAATATTCAAAAAAAAATCAGCAATTTTCAATAATTAATGATTCGAGAAGTCAACTTTACCACAATAAAAATAAAACTACTCAATCAGTAACTCAAAACAGTTATGTATAATGTGGAAATTTAATTGACCGTATATTAATTTTTAATCAACAATTAATATCAATATTGTTATATTTTTTTTTTCACAGCAAATTATTTACTCATCCTGGCACGAATATACGCTATCAATTCATTATTGTGGAAAAACCGTCCAAAATACATAGAAATGAATATTAATTACTTTTTCAACATTTAATTTAACTAACTTTGACAAATTTGTTAATATGGTTTTTTTCATATGGCCTCAATTTATTTTTAATTGATTTTTTTATTCACCCATAGAAATAGAAGTACTATAAGTTGTGTAGTAACAGTAATTAATTGATAAGAATAAAATGTCACATTTTTCATACTGATCCCAAATAACTTAACTTTTGAAAAGGGAGTGACATTTAAAACACGCGTGTGGTAATAAATTTTCTAATTTCTTTGCTGTATAATACCTAGCAACATAAAGTAAATAAAGAAAGAAGAAAAAAAAGTCAAATTAAACATAATGAGATGATGTCAAACAATTAAATTTATTATGATCCGACGTGACATGTAGGCAAAAGTCTATTATCTTATTAAGTATGGGTAGAAGGAATTTTTAGAAAAGTTTTTTACGTCAGTAAAAGTTAGTAGACAGGTATACTAATATTTGGGAAAAACGTTGGTACAATATAATCATAAAGCGAGAGACACGCTATTAATTCCTTCGGGAAATACTATTTGGATTATTATCTTTATCAGCTATTATACTCTCATATTTGTTGATTGATGTACCTTAGGGTGGAGAAAATGGCTAATAAATAATTTATATTTTTAACAAGGCTTGGATATACACTATTTAGAATCTTGTAAAATTTCATCATTCTAGCTCAATATCTTTGTTTTCCACAAAAAATTCAATCTGCTTCAAATGTTGATTTGGCACGGACGGAAGGTATGAGTCTCACTCTCATCAAATCTACGCTACGTCACTGACTTAATGCTCTCTTAACATTTAGAAGAATGGGGCCGTAGTCGATGTAATTTTTGGTGAAAAAACTTTACGTACAATGATGAAATATTGTTAAGATGCCTTAATTGCTTAAATAGTGCTCGACAACTAGGCGTTGCCAAATTTTACGTTTAAAGTTTCTCCATCCAATCCTATACAACACCACCCTAATGTACCTACATTATGTCAATAGCGGTCCATTGATTACATCAAATTAATTGATACATAAAAAGTTTGATTACCCTATGTATAAACAATTTTTCATCTATATCAGCATTAGTTGACTTTCCAGTTTATTTTATGGCTTAATAGGTACTTCAAATAAAGTTAGAATAAAATTAGATGAACATATTAATTTGTATTTAACCTAGACGCTTTTGGCAGTGCATTAAATAAAAAAAATGCTGCCTATCAGGTATATTAATTAATTGGCGTAAAATTAAATTTCAGATCCACTAACTCTACTATATAACACCAAATTTTCTGAATTACATTTTAAATAATAATTAAGTCATCAAGTTTGTTGAAAAAATTAAATTTCTTTACAAATTCAACCTTCATGAATTAATGGAAAATTTGTTTTTTTTCCGTCATAATAAAAAATATTTTTAGTAGAAGATTTTGTTTATTCACTCAAAATTATTTAACGAAAAATTGAATAAAATTTTACATAAAATTAGCATAACGTTATTATTTAAAAATTAAATCAGAAACGAAAAATATTTTGGTTTCATTTACTGTTAAAGAAACTCAAATGATAAAAGGCCAAAAGTGGAACAAATTAAAAGTCCTAAATCACAAATTTACGGACAATACAAAAATTCCTATCGACACATTTTTTTAAAGGGAGATTTTGGAAAACTAAATAATTTTGTATGTTTTGCAAACATCTTTTCCAGTGTGGATTTTTTGTTTTGTTTTTAAAACATGTAAGTTTCATTACATTTTGTGTAAATATTATAAAATTATGTGTCTAAAATTTCAGAAGTGGGAACAACTAATTTTAATCACTACATCCGCTTTAAATAATTATTTATTAGTTAAATGTGATACCTATGCCTTACTAAACGGTGGTATTTACCCATATAATTTTCGTCTGATCTCTAAAATATTTGGATAGTAATTCGGGAAACATTTAAATATGAAACGGAACAAATTATTAACAATTTCAATATTCAACATATGTACATACATTTCAAAATACCTTAACACTAACTAAACGTTAATTGTGGGAGTTTATTGGATCATAAATTATTAATATCTGAAGTAGCTTTTCATTTTATTCGTAATAGCTAGAAAATTTAATTATTAAATACAGGTAACCCTCGTACAACGCGGCACTTTATATAACGCGTTTTCGCTTGACGTTCTCAAGTCCCTTGTACAACGCGGTTGTAGTTTCATATAACGCGGTCTTTATATTTCAAAATATTGGTTTTTTTCACTTATACACTTATACACTAATTTATACAAAACTCTATGTTGAGAATTAGTCGAATTAATGGAAAACCATTCAAACTCAACTTAAATTTAAACAGTTTTTGTATGGGTTCCTTGTCTCGTATAACACGGTTTGTATAACGCGGCATTTTTGTGGAACCTCCGCGTTATACGAGGGTTACCTGTATTTCAGTATGATGAATTTTTAGGAGTCCATTTCTATTTAGTTAGGTTTTTGACTAATAACTTTATGTTAGTTTAAAATGATATTTGCCTGAACCAACCACTTAGCAATGTGGCTTCAAGTTTTAACATACAGGAATATGGCATCAATAACTCTGTGGTTAAGGCTCTGAACTCTATGTATATTGAAAACGGGACTTTAACCTGGATAGTGGATGGTTCGGTATCCACTTAAAAAAAAATTGTAAATCGTATCCTCTTTTACGTATGCGATAATGTTTCGTATGGAAGTGACATATAAAAATTGCTTGGAGCTTCTTTTGCCACATTAAATATGATGTTTAGAAATTGATGATAATTTTAAAGGATCCTCTTAAAGTTTTTTATGATATATCCCAGCAAACACAGCGTATATACTTTGTATATCCAAAGACTATCCGCTGGACGTATGTATATTCGTAACGCTGTTATTTATGTTATTTATAATGTTATTTAATTTGCGCAAACGTAAAAGGATAATATTTACAATTTCTTCACACATTCAACTTGCTTGTTTTTACGTGTGACGACCAAACTCGTTTTATATTATTTTTACTAGTATTAGATGGTTTGTTGCTTCGGTAAGACCTGCCTATCGAACTTTTGGTTTTTAAAGCTCAAAAAACGTACCGAAAAATAATTACAATATATAGGAAATAAACTTGGCCTTTTCTCCTCTGTATACTACTTCACTGTGCTAGAACATACAAAAAAAAAACATTTTTAAAGATCAAAAAACGAACTGAACATGATAGCTTTGTATGTTAAAAATATATATGAATACTTAAAAGCAATCGTGGTAGGCACACGAATGCTTACGAAAAAAGGTACCCGCAACGCGTTGTGGATGGTAAAAGTAACCTTAAAGGAACTACCTAAAACTGTCCGCTTACCGAGTATACTTTGGATATCCTTTTCTCATAATTACATTTCGGGGTACACTGTAGTATATCGCCCATGACCCGCCAAAAGAATAGCTCCCACTCACGATTACCTATAGGTTATCTACCGCTTAGCTCAAATAGAGTATACTGTAAGTTTCCATCGTGCGTAAAGTCTTCGGATATTCTTCAATTAAATATACTTCGGAAGAATATCCAAAGTATTTACAATGCGTATACTTTTAATGGGTATTCTTTTTTCTTTACTGTTTGTGTATATCCGGCGGATATACTTTCAACGGTGCTTTACATTAAATGCTCACTGGTATAATACCTCTATAGATCTAAATTTCCCTAGAATGTACCAACAATAAAAATATAAAGCTAGGTATTACCTATGTATATACTATTTTTATACATAAGCTATACATACAATTGTATATATATGTATATGTATGCATACCGATAATACATATAAATAGAATAAATTTTGTATTTTATTTATAAAAATCTTAAATAAAAATATAAATACGATGATAGGGGATAGGGAAAACTTTTTTTCTTGCAATAAACCTTAAATTTTATTTTTATTTAGTTTTTTGTAAAAATATGTTTTCTCACATTTTTCAGTTGCCGTTGTTGTTGCCTTTTTCATTTGCTGGGCACCCCATCACGCCCAACGATTGTTTGCCATTTATGGAAATTCCCAAAATACCGACGAGGATTTCAACAACATTTACTATTATCTAACCTATGTCTCCGGAATTCTATACTTTATATCAACATGTATCAATCCATTTTTATACAATATTATGAGCCATAAATTTCGTGAAGCATTCAAGGTAAGTTGATTATTTGTTTTTTTTTGTTTTTTTTATTTTCCAGGTGATAATATAATCCTTATAATGGAAATGTTTCCACCTCTGTCTGTACTTACTTTATATAAAATATAACTTATATAGCGTGAATATGAATTAATTCTCGACATTATCGGGTTTTGTATCTGTATATGACAATTTCCTGCCTGTAGGGCATTTTTATAGAAATTTCTCATTTGAATATTGCCACCCCCACTCCCCTCTTTACATCCTCATTATAAGTTAAGTGATTTATCCATTATATAAGCTTAGTTAGAGGAAAATTCAAAAATCTGGATATTCATTTTCAAAGCACGTTTCACCTTTGGCACTAAACAATTTTCTGGAAATTGGATATGAATGCCTGGATTGGTGGTTATATACTTACATAATATATAAAAAGAATAAGAAATAAGAATTCAACCATTAAAAGATCTAACAAATTTAATAGCCTCAGAGAAGGGCTTCTTGTTATTGTGAGATACTAACTGGTTGTTAAAAAATAAATTCCGATATTAATATTTTCTTGATTTGTTTCGATGCAATAAAGTAAATCTCTTTGAAATTGTTACCATAATAAAACGATTTATTGGATATTTGTGGCATTTCTACTCAGAATTCAATGAAAATTTCATATTTGTTGCCTAAGGGCAACGCCATCTGGCATTGGATATTTTATTATCTCGAAATGTGTTGAATTTGTAAAGAGATGTTTTTTGATCAAATAGTGTTGATATTAGGTCACACAACATTATATCATCTATGGAAATTTAATATTTGTCCAAAATAATAAAATATTGTATAACATATTGATACAATTTGGTTTAATAATAATTTTACGGATTCTACCAAAAAATACAAAATATTGGGATAGATTCTCATTGTTCATTTTGATTTTATTAATTGTGTAACAATTGTCTACTTGTCTGTGTTTGCGAATGTTTTTTTTTTGTGTTCTAAATGTTCTTCTTTGTGTTCCGAATGTTCTTTCTTCTTAGTGTGTATCTCTTCTTATAGTATAGTATGAATTTCCTTATTCCTTCTTCCTTGTATTGTATCTTTCGCGATCACAGTTCGGTATTTTAAAAACTGTTGATACTTTTTGTGAATTTATTAATTGCCGCTTTAGCGGTCTAAAAAAGCACTCTTGCCGCTTCGGCGGTTAGGAATACACTCTGATCGTCCAAATCTATTTTACAGCCTGTAATCATCGCAGTTAATTAGGAACAATTTCATTGCTCATCAAATTCGGTACAAATATGGATGTTGAATATAAAGGGAAAATGGTTCACAATAATAATAACACAAAATTTAGTAATAACGTTAACAATAATAAGAATTTAAGAAAGTAATCTTACAAGACTAAAAAGTAAGTAAAGATAGGATGATCGATCCGAGAACTATTATTTTTATTTGTCATTTTGTTAAAATTTTAGTATAAGGAATAATCAATCCTTATTAGTTATAGGTGAAGGTAATTTTTTAATTCGAAAAGTAAACTTATTTTTTTTAAATAACACTTTAATTCTTAATTATTTTTCGAGGCAAATGATGTCAATCGATGGGGAATTAGAATATTTACGTAAATATTATCAAACAAACATACTTTTAATTTCTTTAATAAATTTTATTTCTATTCCACGATGATGTGATGTTTTCACCGTCACCAAACTCACCATAGTTCACTACAAGTGTAAACGAAACAATGAACGTGAACATATGGTGAATATAAATGTCAAAGGTGTTCGCTCAGTGTGTGATCTCAGTATTCCACCTAAGCGTTTGTTCACGATGATGATCGCGGTAAAAATATTCAGTATTTCAACTCAAGTTCACGTTCACGTTCGCGTTCGCTTTAATCTTAGTTTTTAAAATTGCCATGTAGTGTAAACAAATTCTCCACCTGAATTTTTTCTTTTCTATTTATAGGATACATTGGCGAAATATTTATATCAACGCAATGGACTGGAACTACATCCAGGTAGGTTGAATAGAAATCTTTCACAACGTTCCAATTCAAATTCATGTTCTGCAAATACATGTTCATCCATTTGCACATTACCTCATCAATCATTACGATATTTAGAAACTGATCTAGCACATTTGAAGGCATCAAAGAGACCTCTAGTTGTTTCATTTAAACGTATTCCAAAAGACATAAAATGTTCTAATTCAAATGAATTTTCAAATCAATCAAAGTACAATAATGCAGATTATGTAGACAGACACAATGTCAGCGGTTCGATTAATACAAAAAAAAACAATGATATGCGACTGAAAATATTCGACAATAGTCGATGTAATTCCATAAATTCACTAACTGAAAAAACTTTGTTCATGGACAATCACAATCTTCTATCGAACAACTCTAAAACTAATTTTCCATGCTGTTCCAAGGATATATATAATCCAATCTTTTATAATATAAATTCACCGCTAAATAATAAGGGAAAAAATAAAAATTGTAAAAAAACCAACAAAAAATTACCAAGAAATACGTTAAAACATCGAGACTTCTGTCAATTATGTATGGCAGACGAAAAAGTTTTATCCAATATGGATCTGTCAAACAAACATTACCATACCAAAAGTATTACCTCAAATTTGAAAACAAACCATTCACTATTTGACTGCATACATAATAAAAAATCGAATCAGTTTGTTTTCCGTCATTCCGAAGAACATTCTCGAAAAGAGTTTCCACTTTGTACATACAAATCACCATATGAAAGTCCTGAAATGTCAGCCAACTGTAAACAACTCGAGGAAAATTTGCACAAAATTTTAGAAAGTTTAGTTTTATATCCAAAATCAGATAATAAAAAACAACATCGAAGTGTTCGCCTAACTCCTTGCGAAAATATACCAAAACTTCGCAAAAGTAACAGTTTTCCAACTTTAACGCAATTACTTCATCATGAGTTTGATGAAAATGTTGTGAAATCACCGCAATTCAATGATGAAGCAAATGATAAAACTAAACAATTCGTAAATTCCCAGTTGATGTTAAAAAGTCAAATGTAATTTTGGTGTTGTGAAACTCTCTAGATAATAATATGGATGGAAATATCAACACAAAACGTAAACAAATATTTAATTAAAACTTTTTTTTAATTATAACGATAATGAACGAGAGATTAATATTGTCACTGAATTGCATTTCTAGCCTGACAACAGGCTGAATCAAAATTTATTGTAATTTTACGTGAACAGTTCCGTAAGTTTGCCAATTACAGTTATTTATAGTTAAAATTAATATGGAAATATGTAATAACAAATAGTTTTCTGTAATAAAGTTACTTAGCAAAGCTTGACTAATTTTTTACGTTAATGCTTATACTATTGTAGGGATAACATTTATAAGGTTTTTGAAATTATTCTAATCAAAAGCGTCAAATGGGTATCCATAATAGCTTTGCCACTAACAGAATGATAAAAAGATTTCTGACAATATTGTTGGCTCTAATAAAAGAAGGCGTTGGACTGATTCCCAATAGACTGAAATCGAAACAAATAAAATTCGACAACGGTAATTTTGAGCCTTGAATTGAACTAAGTGGTTCGTGATTTGATGTGCAGATTTTTTAAAGAAATATTACTCATAAGAGTCCGTCTCTTAATGAAGGTTATATCTATTGAACGTTAATGAATGCAAAATACATGAATCGTTTCCAATAGAGATTTTGGCCGTTTGCCTTGTTGTTGCTTCTTTAACAATTTGGGAGACACAACCTCTATTGAGGAAGACAGCAGAACTTTCCATATAGATTTAACTTTAGTGTTGACAATAGACTCTCAAAGGTAAAATAACTTTTTTTTTTACGATTAACTAAGTATAAATATAAAATCTAATATTTTTGAAGAAGTGTTATTTTTTTAAAATTAATAATATACTTCCTTCAGACTTAATGGACACACGTGCCACTAAAAATATACTCCTACACTAGTTAGGTTCCAGACACTATATGTAAATGTAATGTCTAATATTTGTTTACGCTTGCACATCATAATGTAATGTAACAACAAAACGTTAAGCTTAAAAATTTGCTGAAATTTTCATCTATAAATTTATGTATGTAGAGATAAGTGCGTACATATATTTAGTGTACCCTCTACATATAATAAATATTAAAGCTTTTAAGCTTTAAATTTATAAGTATTTTCTTGTAAAATTCTATTTATAGTCTACCATTTGTAAAGAAATGTTTTATATATTGATTTGATATCTTGTTGTAAACATCTCAAAAACATGTTTTCAAATTTACATTTTACATAAAACGAAACCTAAATGTGAAAAACATTTAAACGGAAAAACATGATTTTGCGATGCGCTTTTTCAATTATTATTGAATAAATTGGTCCATTAAACCAACAATGACAAGATAAACGTGGAAGAATATGTTTGGTAGTAATAAGAAATAAATAATATTTGTACGTTCAATATAAAAAAAAAGCCAAAATATTTTTAGAAAAAAAATTAAAACGTTTTTGCTCAAGAAATTAAAGCTTCCCAGAAACTTTACAGACATACATTCTACACATATATGAGTAATGTATGTCAATACTTATATTTAGATAGAATTTATAGTTAGTACAAAATGCTTACATATAAATGTAAATGTGGGTGGATGTAATGTATTTTTTTAATTTGTATTTTTAAAATTGAATAGAAGCAGCTAAGTGTTATCATCAATAAAGAAATTAACGGTACAATAAAAACTGAATTAGTTAAATAAGTTTTTTTCTAATAAAATTAATTATTAATAATTAAAATACATCGACATCGAGTAATTTTTATAATAAAAAATAAGCCTACAAAATTTATTAATGTACCTATAAGCTGTAGGTGTAACATTGGCTGACTTAATTAACAACAACAAAATGCGTAGAAAAAAAAATAATTATTTTAATGTGAAAATAGTAAATAATTGTTACAAACAAAAAATTATTATTAATAATTGTAAATTTTATATTAATTGTTTATTATTATAAATATATACATATTTCAGACAACACCCAGTCAGCGTATGAATTGTATCCGTTGGCAAAACATAATTCCGAGGTTTTGTATTATCCAAATCCGAAACTTTTCAATACAATTGACACCCTGTAACACCATTTATGGCTTCAAAATGAGTTATTAAAGTGAAAATATATGTGCTAATTCGATTTGTTAAAAAAAAAATGTTTTATTGGGAATATATCTGTTCATTTACCTACATTCCTTTGAAGTACAATACATAAAATAAACTGAATAATTAAACTCATCATTATCCTAGGATCCTACAAAATTTGAAAAGTCTATAATTTATCTCCAAAAAGGTTAAATGCATAGATGTGTTTAAATTTAAACGATTATGTCTAGCCAAAATGTATGTAATATTGAAAAATATAAAATTTGATCTTCAGGCTATTCAGACATTACCTTGAAAGAAAATATATGTTGATTGAAAATAAAAGCATTCAAAATTTGATTCTACTGCTAGCGCCCGGAATTAGGTAAATTATATTAGATCTGAATTGATTTGTTGGAAATCATATGATATTTTACAATGAAAAAATCTCAGGAAAAAAAACAGAAACATTTAAAAAAGACTGCTAAGTTACCCTTCCCTTGATTTTTCAAACCTTTCCCCAAAGTTCTCCACCTTTAGCCCACTCTTCCCAAACCTTCTACTTTTTCCCACCCTTCTCTCACTTTTCCCTAACATTTCCCCACTTTTTCCCACCCTCCCCCACATTTTCTCACCTTCCCCCACTTTTCCCTACCCTCCCC
>JANSTT010018548.1:0-13582 GCA_026745375.1 Platyura marginata
GAGGTGAATCTTAAGACGAGTTAAGATTAAAATGGCCGCTATTAGAGTCTTAACTTTTACGTAGAATAGGCCTGTATGTGTCATTTAATGCATTATGATTTATGAGTATTTACGCTGCATGTAACTCATATTGTTTGCATTTTGATGTATAGAAACATTTTTGAGTGCACATTAAAGGTTTTTTGCTTAGCTATCATCGTTTGCTTCTCCAAACAACAAAACTGTGAAATTTCAAATTTACGATCTTAGATCTATGGTCAAAGCTATAACTCTTTGATGACTCTTTGATGACGTAGCCATAGAAAATTGTTTGGTCGCCATCTTAGATTCTACCGTTCAAAAAACAAAATGGCATTTGGTATTTCTACGAATTAGTTCAATAAAATCAATTTACGGGGCTAACACTTTCGACCCAACTGTTCTACTTCTAAACAAATGTTTCAAAATGAAAAGGAAATGACATGGATAAAAATGAAATATTTCTTAAAGTGTTGGGGTAAAGCGTCAATTTAACTTTTTCTTTGAGAAGCAATAACCAAAAACCCAAAAATTCATTGGGATGTTAACATTTCAACCTTTCTACGAGTCAATATTTACACACACACACACTGTGTATATACTACAAAAAGGTTCAAAACAATATTCCGCTCATAACTTACATAGTATAACTAAATGTAAGTGCTTACAGCTTATTCTACTATTTATAAAGTTCTCCACCTACTTAAGTATATTATATATGCAATACATAGGAGTGTAAGTAGAGCAGTATACACATTTATATGTACTTGACATATTATATACGTATACCTACACATAGTCATAGATAATCCATTTAAATCCCAAACCTAATGTATACCTTTTTTCTGGTTTCATATTAATCTTGAGACCATCATCTGTAACTCTTGTAAAGCGGATTTCTTACATCTTGATTTTTGATTTGAAGATGAAGTATTGATAAGAGTATTTGACGATTTATTTTCGATTATTTTCTATTTTGGAATATCTACCACTACCACAGGGAAGAGGTTTTTTTTTACACAACAATTCTGTTCAGCTAACGATTTACTAAGTACTTCGGTATGGATTGTCGACAAAATATAAAAATTATTTTTTGCGAAGAAAGGGTACTCAGCAAAAATGGGCGAGGAATGATTACTGGGTTACGTTGAAATATGGTATTGTGTTTTGCCATCTACTTTATCTTATATATGAAGATAAAGATAAGGATAGGCTCACATACTAGTCTATTCGCTTATGCAGAAAATATACTAGGAGAATTTTGGAGCTTTTTAAATGTTACCAAGTCTTGAAGCAAAAATCATTAATTCTTAGCTATCCAAATCTAATGGAAATCTTAACTTGATCTCAGAATATGAATGTAAATAAAATTTTGTTAGATGGATTGCCTTCTTGCCAAGGATAAATAATAAAAATGAGCTTAATAAAGCTTTTCAAGTAGAAAAGTTTTCTTAAAATGCTATAATTATTTATGTTACAAATTGGATATTTTCATTGTCAGGTAGGGTTGGCTTAGTTATATGAGAAAAGGGATCCCATCCAAATATAAATTAGACTATCCGAAAACTTTTTACACTAATAAAATTTGTCATTTTTTGATTAAACTGAAATTTAAACAATATTTTAAAAATGTCTATAGTAGATTATTTCAAATTTTGTCAAACACACGCCAGCTAAAAATATTTTTTTTACTTCTTTACCCGATTTGGACCGAAATTAAATGTTTTCGCTAAAAAATTTGCTAAAACATGTTCGAATGTCACATTTAACACAAATGCCTTACAAAAACAAACCAAAAAATTTTTTTTTTAAACTTTACAGAAAGTCAAATAAAACAAAAACATTTTTTTTATAAACTTCAATCGTTGGTCTATATTTTCGGTCTTTACATTTTTTTCTGTAGGAATTTACCCTGAATCTTTAAAAATTATACAAAAAAAAAAAAACGGACCGATCTTAAAAGTTTTTAAAATTGTTTCTTAAACTCTTCAGGGATGAATTTTTAATTTTGGATTTTTTTTACTTTTGATTTTTAAATTCTAATCTAAAATGTATTGTGATAGTAAATAACGTTAATTTTGATACAAACAATAAACGTACACATATGTGTCAGTATACCTGAAAAGGTTAATAATCCCTCAAAAAGAGCCAATTCTACTCTACTCGATAAATATTTGTATCACGATTGGCCTTTTTTAAAATTATTGAAGAAAACGTGGTACAACCATAACCCAAAAACGAATTCCTAACAAAAAAATCGTCATTGTTTTAAAATGACCAGGGCCACCCCTGCCAGAATAACAGTACATTACGTTACACCCTATAGATATAACTGGCCCCGAAAAATATCAGTTTGATGATTTGCCAGTTTTTCTTTGATAAAGCTATAAAAATACCTGTAACCAAACAAAAAGCTTTCACTAAAAGTATTACCGCAACTTTAAGTTTTAAGCAAATACCAGAGATGTCACTGAATGTTTAACAATAAAAACAAAGTTATTCTTTCAAAATCTAATTTTATCAAAACAATAAAACCATATTGGGTATACATTTATAGTAATGTATGTACTTACATAACTAGGTACCAATTCTAACTCAATAGCACTTCCATCTCTCTGAGATTAAGAAAAAGTTCAACGGCAATAATAAATAATATTATAGAAAAATTTTCTGTAAACGTCAAAAAAAAAGCTCTACTAAACCAGTAGCTTTACTTTTATCCGAAACCCAAATAAACAGAGGTAGGTGTCAATAAAAGCACAAATTAATTAGTAGGTACACAGTAGACTACACTATTAGCCCAAGTTTTCAAAATATATTCCTATACATAATTAGGAATGGGTCAAATAATACAAACATAGTGGTTGCCATCCCCTCGTTAAATTTGGACTTCATTATTAAACTAAAGTACCTACTAAAGTAGATATAAAACCAAATGTTGAAAGTTGGACTAAATATAAGGGACAGACATGACATTAAATATTAAATTTATTTTAACAAAGTCGATAAATAATAAATATCAAATGACAATGACAAAGGACAGAACCTAAGAAATGGTACTGTCATGATCACGAGTTTTATTTTACATCCAAATTGTATAAATGCTGAGAGGCCAAATTGAAAATAATGAAAAAATTCTTCTGAATATTTATTTTGTTTTCACCTAATGACAGCCACCAATACAATTCTGTGTATTTGCGTTTGGTTGAATGATTAATAAGTAAGATATTGACAAAATATCCAAAGCTCTTAAATTTGTTTTTCAATTTTTGTATTTTGTGCCAAAAAAGTAAATAATGCGATAGAAGAGGCTAAAAATTTGAGAGAAAAGTCAGTTTTGGTTTTTAGTTAAAACGTTCCCTCACGTCCCATAAGAAAATAAATGTTTTCAATTTTTGTAGAATTTTCTGAAAAACGAAATAGCTCGAAACGAAAATGATAAAATAACAACAACAACAAAATAAAATCCTTTAAGATCATTAAAAGTAAAATAATTAATTTATAAATTATAACAAAAATACAATTTTTGATCCAAAATTTCGGGATACAACAAAATAGAGTTGAATTTTTGTGTTAAAGAGAAAAATATCTATTTGAAAGAGAAAATTTTTTGTTTTAAGATTTTCAAAATTTTTTTTTTTACCTTCTGCCAAAATTTTTAAGAATTTTCAACAAATACAAATTGAGCTATAATTTTATAATAAAAAGCGATAAAATTTGATCTCTGATTTTGGTTTCTATTTATAAACATTTTTTTTTCTTTGGCTGACACAATCTAAAAGTGAAATAATATTCTATTAGTTGCCGTAGGGTACATATACGAGTAAATAGTAGGTATAATTGTAAATATTTTATTATTACCTTTGAAAACTCTCAACAAATTTTATACATTTCATTTAAATTGGTGTATTAGTTAAGTTGTATTTTTAACTCAAATTGATATAAAAAAAAAAAACAATAAAAAAAAATATGAAAGGAAAATCTATATGCTTTCTCTATTCACCATTTAATATTTTTAAAACCATAAATTCTATGCATCAACTCCTTTATCGACATCATTTGTTTATCATTAGGCATACAACTATGGAATTATTATTTTTTTGGTGTTATGATGAGTTTTTTTAACAATCGGCTCCTCCGGAATTGTAACAGTTTCTGTGGATTCTGTTGTGTATCCACCAGATCCACTTTGACCATTAACGTAAATTGTCTGCAAGATTATGTTTTTTTTTTTTTTTTTTTTTTAACAAATATTTTTAATAAATATTTTTAACAAATAAGTAAGTCCCTTACCTGCATTAAACAAATAATAATAGCTACAAACAGTAAACACTTCATTATGTGAAAAACTATGTTTTTAATCTTTATGACGATGTGTAATAAGCATTTTTATGGAAAAAGCCATCGCTATTTATACACAATTGGTTTGGATTTTATTTTATTTTTTAAATGACGCATTTTCATCGTTTATTTGCACAATTTTATTATTGTTTAGTAAATCTGCTTTTTTTTAAATTTCGTTATTTGTTTATGATACAAACAATCCTGACAAAAACATCGATGGAAAATTGCGTACAATTTAAATTTCAAGCTTTTCGTATAGAAAGAAGAAAAAAAAATAAAGTACATATTTGAGATCACGATATTGGGCTAAAAAAGATGTTGTTTAGTGCTTACGTACTATTCCAATATTGCTTAAATTTTATTTATTTAGTAGGCACGCGCGTTATAAATGCATTACAATTAATTTGGATAAGGTTTACAAGACTGTACACATGTACAATACTACATAAATAAGTATTAAATATTATATTTGTATCTAAGTATAGTAGCTTTGCAAATTGTAAAATATAAATTATCATAATATTCATACTTAATACTAAATAGATAGATAATTTACGAATCCTTTACCAATGAAATGGCTTTTATGATGGGGTCGCTGCCTTTCGAGTGGGAGACCTTCGAATTCAACATCGACTGGTGGGGGGGTGAGGGTTAAAACATTAAGTGTTTTTCTCTGGTATATTAATTTGAATCTGAGGACGGGTGGTTGGATTACACTTAAAAACAGTCTAAAATTGCATTATCTCAAAAATGCTTAAAAAAATGACAGCAAAATGGCAACATTTGTAAGGTTTCCGTTAAAACAACAAATCAAATGCCACATTTTTCCACACAAAAAGAGATCGTCATATCAATAGAGATAAATGTAATATATATGTAGGTATAGTAGGTGCAATAGATCGCGTTACTATGGGACTACATAGAAGGAATAACCTCTAACCTTTTATGGTTATTATTTGTTGACTCAGAAATCTACTTTTCTGCACAGTGAAAAGAATTGGTACCGCAAGACCAAACATTTTATAAATTTAGTACTACATATTTGCATAGTAGTTGAATTAAAAGTAGTATTGGTTAGTAGATATGTACTGTACCTACTTCCATTCAATTTAAAGATTTGATGATGTGAACGTTTTCGTTAAACGTTAGTGAGAAGTAATTTTTTTTAATTAAAATTAGCACTGACATATAAATACTATTTACTAAATTAGTATAATGACAAAATTGGAATTTAATGAAAATTCTTTGGCTGCCAAGTGAATCAATAAGCAATACTTACTCCTACTATTTATGGAAATTCAAAACAATTTCCAAAAAATTTAAATCTATTAAATAAATTTATAGTTAATTTTAGAGCGAGAAAAAATTTTAAAAATTACACTATCAATTAAATAAAAAATGCTAAATATGTAGCTTTCAGAAATCAAGTATCAATTTTATAAATACATATGTACTTACAAAATAAAAGTTGTTTTTCTTACAATAAAAAAGCTATTTGTTTAATAAAAAAAAAGATAATTTTTTTAAAAAAATTTTAAAAAGCCGATACAATTATTATTCTTTGGATTAATCGTCATATGCACTTTTCAAAAATAAATAAATTTTAACAAATCTACACACATAAAATTATAAATAATCTCAACTAGAATATATATATTTTTTTTAAAATGGCTATAATTCACTTGCTATAGCAACAACAATTAGTTGTATTGTATTTATTAAAAATTATTTACTTAGACATTGTTCATATCTGGTTCATATAATACATAGCAAAAAAAAAAAAATGTTTTGCGAAAAACAGACCTTGAAAACAAAAAATCGTTTCAAAAAGATTTTGTTTGTTTTTCTTTGGATCGAGCCCAATTTCACGAATATTTAAAAGAAAAAAAAAATATATAATAAAAATATTAATTTCTTAACAACAAAATATTGAAAATGTGGCAAGTACACTACAGCGATGATATCATTTAATTCCCATTATAGCTACAGTAAACACACGGGGTATGATTTCATATTATTGTGTATTTTACTGGCAAGACGTTAGCACTGTGTATAACTTTGCTTACTTATTGTTTAAATAACAAAAAAATGTTTATTAAATTTTATAATTTTCCAGAGTTTTTGTATAAATACACGTGCTGGATAAATTAATGAATTTAGTTGATTTTTTATTAAAAAATTGTCTATGTATAATAAGATTAACTTCAAAATGAAGTTTCTAATCGTATTCATGACTATTGCACTTTATGCTCAAGTAATGTCGCTTACTCTTCTCCTATATACTAATATTTGTGCATACAGAAAATAAAACCAAATAATAATCAATTTAATTTTCTATCAGGTTCTGTATGCGGAAAATGAAAAACATCAAGGTCATCATAGAAGTCGCTCTGTAAGCGTTCAAGAAAGTAGTAACAGCGCTTCAAGCGTTATTGTTATTTCATCGGTGGTAACAACGACCCAAAGTCATTCCCATCATGACCAACACAATATAAATCTTCCACCAGGATACGTAATGGTAGCAGCACAACCTGCCGCAAAACCTGCAGCAAAACCTGCACCAACCACTTAAAAGCTATTGTTGCAAAATTTTAAATAAATATTGCTATATTTAACAGAAAAATAAATGCATTTTATTCCCTCACTAGGAATAAAACCTACAAAAACTTGTTCTTTATTTTAGAACAATAAAAATAAAAATTAGTACAAAAAAGTACTAGGTGTCAACTAATTTACAATTTTACGTCTATCTAACTATAACGTTCTTCGTTTTTTTTAATATCTAACAAGTTTTTCCCGAAGATCTTAGAAGATATGCAATTTTAAATTCCTCAGTACTTCTAGGTATTTACTTGGTTGATATAGGGACATTAGAAGATGTTTAAAGATCTAGAAGATGTTTCATAGCGCAGTCTGGGAAGCATTCTGAAATTCACAACGGAGACGGGCACATTTGACATCGACAACTGTGACTCTCTAACTTTTACCAATAGAGGTTCGACATAGAACATAAATGTGGGATAGCCGGATAGCTATGGACCCGTAAGTGGTCTATGCTGGGTGTATATGAAAGCACCACCACCCCTAACCTAATCTAGCCTATGGTGCATTCTTACTTGTCTCGCTCAACAAATCAAATTATGAAAATTACCATCGTTAGTTAATTCTTCTAAAGAGCACAAAATATTTTACTAACGGAAAGACACGAAAAGGGCCTGTCAGGCCCGATTTATAAACCTCTTACTACAATACAAACAAAATTTTACTTTTCTAATCGCGTCATCATTCTCTAAAATTGAGAATTGAAAAAAATCAAGAAATTTGTACAGCTACATTTCAAAAGTAGAGGATTATTGAACGGAAATTTACAACTGAGTAAGTAGGTAGGCACATATCTAATCTATTTACACCTTGCTTTTCGTTCTGTACCTATTAGAACGTTCGTAAATTCGCACTCTCAACAAAGAGCTGACTATCTGCTTAGGCTTCATAAAAACAGCATCAGAATTTACACTGAACTGAACTGGAAATATCATCTTCACCAAATCGGCAGAATACTTGATCCCTCATGCCGCTTCCGACTCGAAGAGGACGAACGGCGGAACACATACTCTGCGAATTTTCGGCCTTGGCCATCTAGGAGGCTACATTTTGACTCCAGACGACATCCAACAGAACAAAATTTGATAGCTAACATTATCATCGGCAATGAGTCTATGTGCCAAGTTTCATCTTAATTGGATGATAGGAAGTGGGCAAATTAGCCATTTGTTGATTTTGAGGTAGGGGAGAGGGTAGGGGTGCCCAAATTAAATAGAATGAATTGTCACGAGTCTACGAGTATGTGCCAAGTTTTATCTTGATTGGATGATGGAAAGTGGGTTAATGAGCCGTTGCAGGATTTAAAAAGGGCTCGACAGGCCCCTCTCTTTACGGTGGAGAGTATAGAAAGTCAAAATCACAACTAAATGAAGTGGAATTCAAACCAATTGTTCTAGGTAAAAGACCATAAATCGATTAGAAAATTGTATTCAATCGACTGCACCGGATTTTCTGTACATTCTTTAGTCCTAGAAATGTTATTAACGGGGCAAATATACATATATATATATATATATTTTATGTATGTATGTATTTAGTTCAGGTAAAAAGTATAAATTGGGAGCATTTTATCATTATCAAGCAAAACTTCTTAAGAAATTTTTTGGAGACTGAGATCTTAGAATCTTAACCACTAATCTACCAATACATTTAGGAGATATTTGTTATTTAGTTATTTTTTATCGTAAGATAATTTAAATTTAAAGTGAATATAATAACAAAATTAAAAAATTAATTACCTTAAGTAATCTTAAGAGTTGACATATTAAAAAACAAAATGTCACAAATATTTAGTTAATGTGTTCTTTAACTGACTTTTTAATTGACTTTAGTTATTTTCCACAGAGACATGTAGAATGTATCAATAAAAATGTTTTCGTACGTCAAACTTAAATAATAAATATTTTGCAATGAGTTTTGTTTATTGATAAAAGTGAAAAAAAACATTTTTTTTTCTTATTTTGGCATCTGGTTTTTCGTTTTCATTTGAATCCCTCACACGAGCTCTCCTGTTGTGTTTGTTTGCACATTTAAAACAAATAAAACAAATTTTATTTTTTCGACAAAACAAATATCTGCCACACGAAGTGAATTGTTTAATTGTTCAATATTATATTAATTACACACTTGAAAAATTAAATCATTTATGGAACAATAACAATAATAACAAAATAAATTTTTAATTTTTAATAATAAAATAAGTTTTAACTAAATTTTAAATTGGAAGTCCGTCATAAATTTTTATTTTTTTTAATTTAACAATTCCGATTTGTTCAATTCCAAAATTCGGGGCCTGGCAAATGTTTGGATGTTCTGTATTAGGAAGATTTATCAAAAAATAGAATACTCTCTAGGATACTAATAATAAGTTTGTAACGTTCCTGTCTGCCATTACATGCTTTTTTTCTTGATTTAGCTTTAGTTTGTAAATGTATACACATGTTAAATCTAAATTGAATTCAACTTCCTATCCACCGTCCATCAATTCTTCAATTTATGTAACACATTAAAACGGTTAGCTATCATCACTGATGCTGCCTGAATGGAAGATAGAAAATAGTTGAGAGTCCAATACCAAACACCCTATAGGCAAGAAACAAAATTAAAAACGTATGTAGAGGAAATATAAAAAATGGACGTTTCCAAATTATCAACAATTAACGCAAAGATTGGTTTTGGCTTGGAATTGGATCTCAATCCTCAATTCAATATTAAAGAAACCGGATACAAGAAGTACCACACAGATAAGTCAAATTAATATTTATAAAGCACTATACCCACGTCCCTTTCTATGTAGTATAGACTGTTTTAGATTTTAATTAGTGTTTAAGATTTTAATTATTCAATTAAAGTAACGTTCCAAACCTTGAATATGTTTTATTTTTCTATTAACCCTAAAGAGCAAAACTTTTTTTGTAACACAAACGTAAAAGAACTCACACTTGGACTCCGCATATAATTCCTATGGAATTACAAGTTTTTGGAACGTTTCTTCCATAAAAATGGAAAAAAACGGAAAAAAATTGGGCTTTTACCCAAGTTACACAATTTTGAACTTTCTTAATACTAAAGATATGGTTTTGAAACTTTGCATTTTTATATTATTTTAAATTTTTGCTAAATAAATTTTTTGGAAAAAGTTAACCCTATAAAGGCCCACACATTTTTAACGAGAAAGAGTTAACCTTAAAAAAAATTTAAGAGCTCACCATTCTCAACATTTAATTGTTAATGCTATAGAAAATTGTAAATTTTTAGAATAAGTTAACCCTTTAAGGTCTAAGCGGTGCCATTAAACGGTTAACTTTTAAAAATATATTAATGCATACAGAATATCTCCCTGAACGGATTTAGTTAAATTTAATTTTTTTTATAGTTAACCCTTTCATGTTTTACAAAAAATGTTGGAAATTCAAAATAATATAAAAATACAAAGGTCTTTAATACGTACAGTCGTACAGCGCTATATGTCCAAACCAATAATAGCAAACCAAACCTTATTCACCGGTGGACAGATATCATTGGTTTCAGCCAATGTATATATGTATATATAACCAGCACTGGCATATCCAAGGGCACTGGGGCAAGGGCCTAAAACTATTCCGTTAGATTTTTACACGCCTACAGTAGGGTGGATTATTTTTATATGGAGATTTTTGGATTTGAGATTTGTCAAAGCCCTGGGGGCGGAAAACTTGTGTTATAGCCCAATAATCTTAAGTTTAAAATTTTGTGTAAACAAAATTACATTTGATGGTCCCGCGACCGTTCAAAGGTCAAAAATTGGTAGTTTTTTTAGTTTTTGGCCTATAACTTTTCAACGAATAATTTTAGCTGAATTTGATGTATGGCAAATTATAGGCTATTAAATTACCTTTAAAATGATATATAACATGTTTATGTTTTGTTCATATTACAATTATTTAGATAGACTTAAATATAAAAAGGTCATGATTTTCAGATTATAGTTCAACTAACTTTATCAATATTGAAAATTCTTAATTCACAATAAACAAAAATAATAATAAAAAATAAAAATTCATTTTTTTATAAAATTTTTCTTTGAATCAAATTTTGGACAATCGATTTCAGAGTTGTCCTAATAACACCGTCACGCTGATCATGAGAGAGTTCAAAATACCCAATTCGACTATTAACCGGACACGTTTCTTGCTTATACCCGATTTTTTAACAAAAACAATAATAAATGCATTAAAAATAAGAATATTTAATGATTCGTTTTCGAAATAAAATACTTTCAGCGTATTTGCTTTCATATGCTTTCAGCGTATTTGCCAGCTACCGAAAAGACACGTTCGCAAACAGTGGAGGTGAGGTTAATTGTTAGAAATATTTCAAGACTATCAAATTTGTCCGATGTTTTTCTGTTAGTCTCTGTCATTTTGAATTCTCTGTCTACTCACTTGGTAGTCAAAATACTTTCCACACGATTAACTTCAATTAAATGTTAGTTATGTAGATTGTTGTAAACTCTAAGAAAAAAATAGGTCATAAAAGAAAAAATCTTTTAGAATTTCCTTTTCAAGTATTATACAATTGCACATACTCGTAATTAGGTGTTTTACGTTTGAAAGAATGGCTGAAAATTGCTGTAAAAATAGATTATAATAAGAAATAATAATAAATAATAATAAATAATAATAAAAATCCCCCTTTAAATTTTAAGTGCTTAGATTAATTTTTTTTACTTTTTTTCCATTCAGAATTTTAGGGCATCATATAATTTGCAAAAACGTTTCTTTTGAATTCAATGAAAATTTTAATTTTTTTCTAAAGTACTTAGTTCTGTTCTATAAAATTGTGGATGATAAAAATTACATAAAAATGGCAGCGTTAATTGTCCGAATCGTACATTAGTGCGACTTTTAAGATCCATTGTAATTCTTCTTTTAGACCGTTGGACAAACTGTCAGTGTAAACTCAGCCGGAAAGTTTGCAACATATGCATACCATTCAGCAGGTAACCAGGGAAGTTTCCATTCAACAAACTCCAATTAAAAATTTTTATACGATCAGGCCCGGTTCTAGCTATTTTTGCTTCAATACATTTTTTGGTCGCCCCAAATCCTAAACTATTGAAGGTTTAAAATGCGCTTTTTTAAAGAGGTTTCCCCTGAAGACCTACTCAATATTTATACCTAATCTGTACTTGTTGAAAATATCGTTTACAGCAAAGTATGATATTCTAGAAGGGATTGGTTTCAACTTATTATCGGTGACGATATATTTTTCCCAAGTAAATGTTTTTTTTTGTTTACAAATCTTTATAAAAAGTATATATGAAGGAAATGCATTTTTTTTTTGTGTAATCATATTAGGTGAATGCTATCAATATCATTATTTATAGGAATATTACAAAACATATGTTAGGTACAATCCAAAGTTCCTACTGAAAAAAAAAATGAATATAGGTCCCTTAGGAAAAAAGTTGGGGCGGTGTGAAATTAAAAAAAGCTTTAAAATCAAAACGGCAAAGTTTATTGACAAATATCTTATAAAAAGATAGCATATAGCAAAAAAAGCATTTTTAAAATTTTTTAAAATCAGTTCTAAAAGTGATAAATTGAAGATCTTTGCTGATAATACAATTCGAATGCCTTATCTTTCCAAAAAAAAAAACTGATTAAAAACGGCCCACTAAATACGGCATAACTGTCGTTTGCGTTCTAAGTATACTAGCCCGTACTGTAAAATGTAGACGACAATTTTAACGATAGCGTGTACAACAAACAAACATTTATATGCTTAGAATTGAAAGCATACAAATCTCAGCTAGAAAACTGACTTTTTCAGAATATGTTCCTCAATCATTTCGTATTCGATCGATGAGTTTTAAGGGACGTTACAAACTCCGTACCAAAAGTTATAATACTCTTTGATTAACGTCATACGGGTATAAAAATATGAAAATACACATAATAATAATAATACTAAATAACAGAAATAAATTTCAATCGAATATGTAAAAAGAATTCAAAAGAAAAGAGAATTCAACGTTTTTCATATATTTTCTCATATTTTCTATTGACAAATTCAGTCAATTGTCGGCTAATCAATTTAACTTGATTGTGTGTGAAAGAAAAACGATTTAGTAAAATACATAAGTGCATAAGCACTTTTTGGATTTATTCTTTTCAGTTATAATAATATCAGTTAATATTTCATTTAATATTAACCTGATCACTGAATTAATTTCTGCTATTGTGATTGTATCAAACGACTAGACTTATGAACTTAACTAAAATACTTCCGGCGTTGGGACATATTTCATTAATTTAACTACGTAAATATTTACATAAAATTTAGTTCACAACTTACATACCAAATTTCTTAATACGTGCAAAAAGGCATTTAATGACTACTTACTTAAATTTACCAAATTAAATACGGTAATTGCTGCGTAAATTTCGGTTCGATTTTTTAACCAATCTCGATCATGCGGAAAATATTTCGACTTAGAATTTCACGAGAAAGACAATGGTGTTGAATTTTTTTCTACGATGAGTATTAACATAGATAAATGTATAAGATGGTTCACTTCATATAATGAATTTAGTCAAAAGATCAGCACCCATTGGGATACAATCTCAAATCTATT
>JANSTT010018549.1:0-13580 GCA_026745375.1 Platyura marginata
AGTAACGGCCCGGAGGAGGAGCTACTCGAATTTGTATCATGTATCTCAGTATGGTAATCAAGTTTGGTAGCCTCCAAAGGATCGGATCGGATACGAATAGCCCATCAAAAGATGACATTTCGCTTTGGCCTGCTACACTCATTATTGATTTACGTATTTTCGTTGATTATGTTTAGGAAGGAGCGAGTTGACCTAAAGCTCTGGGCAGCAAGGATCTTTTCATGGGAATTACTACTCAATCTTATACAGATTGTTTTAAACAAAATTCTTCTTCAGCGGTTGTCAGTTTTCTTTATACTCACTATCACCCCCCCTTCCTTTATATTGGCATGGTGTGTACCGTCGTGGGTCTATGTAGTTTCCACATTAAACACAGTCTTGTACGCATTGTTGTGTTTGATGTGGGGGCTGCATACCGTACTACATCCAACGGAAAGGTAATTGTTTTTGTTTTTAATTAATTTTGATATACACACATACGCCTAGTTAACCCTTAACTACTTAGTAACAATAATTTTCTCTTTATTTATTTGTCAATTATTTATTGAAATGTTCCAACTACTTACGGGTTAGTTAGTTTATTATATTTTGTTTTTATTATATTTTATATTAAATAAATATCGTTGGCTTACAGGCAGAATTGACTAAGTCACTAAGTACATTTTGCAATTTTTAGGTTTTTATACTAAATTAATTCATTATAACCTCAACTTTATATTGGCAAGACGTCATAGGACGCAAACAGATATTTCAAAGGTTGTTACCGACCCGAAATCCTTAAGTTGTTTTTTGACTTAGTTAATTCTGCCTTTAAACCAACGATATTTGATTTTCTATTTTCTATTTACTATATTATTTCAGGTCAACTTAAACTGTAAGTACAATTTTTTTTGTTTTTATATATTTTTTTTTGCTTTGCTTTCACGCTTGCTCACATGTCGAGGTCTCTCGGTCATGTCACTGGTCAATAAACAATATAAAAACACTTCCCTATTTTAGGTACCTACTTGTTAAATAAAATTTATCTACTACTGGATTAATTATCCTCACTTGTACTGTCAATTTTTAGTTGTCTGACGTTATTTATAAAATAAATATGCAGACCCCCTTCTCTTTTGTTGTTAATTTTAAATTTATTACAATTTTATTTTATCAATGTTAGAGTTTGTTGCGTTCATTCATCCACTGGGATTAGAATTTTACTAAGAATTTTTCAAAATTCTATTTTTCAAAAAACAAAAAAATCGTACGAGGTGCTAATAATCCCGATATTTGGACTGGTACGAAATGCTCTTGGAAAATTCTGGATAGTCAAGTATTTTAAATTCACTATTCTTTGTATTGATTTCGCTTTTCGCTAAGTAAAAGTGTGGCGTAAAGCGATAGAAGATAAAATGAAAGTTTAAATTAGAATTTAGCAAAAATTCAATTCTCAAGAAATATTCAAGAATCAAGGGGCGATGAGAAAATGCCCCCCTCCCGGCGCCCATGCATATACGTGTTTTTTCGACTGTATTTATTTTAAGCGGTATTAGAACCTGAATGGAATGCCCAGATAGAAAATGAATTTTCATTTTCTTTTTATTTATTGAATTACATTATTAGACGATATCGGATATCGCACAATGTCCTTTCATATGCTATTAAGCTTAGTGCTGCTCAGCTGAACAGATCTGACCAAAAAAGGCTTATTTAAATTTATATATTTTTTTATTCTTATCAGGGGTGGAATATTTAAGTGTCCTAAGAGATATGTCAGTGTAAAATATACAAAATGTTTCAGATGATAGTGCACTAATTAAACACAAATTAGTAAAGGCTACTACTACTACTACATAAATGGAGTCTTTCTTTATACATTCTTTCAACATGAAAACAACAAAATATAATTCTACATTCAATACGTCAGCTACGGCTCTCTTCAATATCAATATCGTACCGAACAATATCTAATTTCGGGATTTCATTAATTTCACGTAACTAAGCCACCTATAAAAAGAAACTTTCTTTCCTATATCTATGGTAATATATACTTAGGACCTATGTACAGTATGTTACCAATGAATTTGTGCCACTAGTATATTTCTGTGAAAATGCTAATTGAAATTTTGGGAAAAATCATCAATAGATTTGGATTGGAAGTATTCGTCAACTATTTTCTGTACCATTGTGTCCTCTTTAATTTTTCGCCATTTTAGTGAAATATTTGGTAATGACAATACGTCGAAATTTGCATAATGTGGTGTGGTATTTTTTTCAATTTTTATGCTTATTCGCCCAACAGTTTCGCGATTTATGTCAATTTTTTTAGCAATTTCTTCATATGAGAGTAAATTTAATTTTTATTTACTCAGCTGCAATTGATTTGGTGTTTTTTCAGACGTCATTTCCCCTCATTTCTGAGAACTTACAAAATTCCATTAATTTTCTTATTTTGGGATTAAACTCCAATTTGTTTTAAAGAAGACAACCTTTACTTACCGATAAAATTATAAATTTTATTAAAAGAAAAAAAATATGACAGCACAATATGCAAATTTTGACGTATTATCATTACCAAATATTTCACTAAAATGGCGAGAAATTAAAGATGACCGAACGGAGAAACAATAGTACAGAAAATAGTTGACGAATACTTTTGATCCAAAAAAAATGACAAAAATAGAAGCATTTTCTCAGAAATATACTAATGGCACAAGTTAATTGGCACTATACTGTATGCATGTATATGAAAAGAAAATCAAAGGTAGAGTAGCCTCAATATTCAATATAAGATAAAGAAAATTGGAAGGAAAAAAGAAAAAAAAAATTGTTGAACAAGGTGTATGGTACAAAGTACATGAATGGCATAGAAACGTAAAATGACAAAAAAAAAGTATGTATGGATGGGGATGGGGATGGAGAAGAGGTCACCACCTCATAAAAGCCATATGTTGATAGAGGGAAAAGCTCCATTTATTCCTTATAAATTCTAGCCTATATAGAATAGACGTCAATGTGAAAGCTGTACAGTGTACACGTCGTACGACGCATATTAAAATCTTTGGGATTTTGTTTTATATTCTTTTTCTTTGTCCTCTCTTCCTTTCGTATACTACATACACCCATACATACATACATACATACATACTTACTTATTATAAAAGTGTATTATCTACATCTACATTGACGTTTCGTATATACTACGCAATTGTCTTTTTCTTATTCCCTAACTAAAGAATTCATATATAAACGCACACAACATATTCCTGGATGAAATTGGGAGCTTTTTGCTTTTTGCTGTGTTTTGCTTGTCAATGCGCCTGTCCAATTCCATATAAAAGCTCTACGTCTTTTCTGCTATACAAAACCAGACCGGCTTTCTATATATTTGATATACCAGAGAATGGAGAAGCATGTCCCCCTCCCCTTCTCCCCCCTCTCTCATAACATACATTTGAATGGATATATAGAGTGTGGATGGGACACGTTTATTTATGTTGAGTGAAATACGATGAAGGTTCTTTTTTTGTCTTTTTTCCTTTTTTTTGTTGTTGTTGTTGTTGGATTTTTTTTTTTGGAAAATAGACTAGGGACTCTCGTTGTTTTTGGCTTATACTCCAGTTGCCGCCCTCTAGTGCTAGAGAAAGCATCTTTCTGATAAAATTGTGTATGAAAAACGAAACGATATTTTTCTGTTCTGGAATAATTAGAAATTTGTTTTGCTTGGAAATTTGTTTGAATTTTTCGTGGCATATTTTTTTGGTATTTAATTTAAATTTAAAATTAAAAGAAAAAAATTAAAAATTAAAAATTAATTAAACAATTGTTTTATCGTTCGTTAATTGCTTTGTAAACAAAAATTTCGAAAATATATTTATTTTTTTTTGTAATTTTTTTATTTTTAAATGAATAGTGGTTTTGTGTAGTGCTTTTATTATAATTAGCTTAGTTTACTATACATTTTACTACTTTCATTAAATATATATATATATTTATAGATGAGTTTTATCGTAGTGATAATAATTTTGTTTGAAATTTTTGGAAATTTGCAGTAATAATTGATTCAGTGAAAAATCTGAATGAAAAAAAAAAAAAAAAAAAAAAAATTGGAAACTTTCTTTTCATTGTTTTGACATGAGTTTTATAAAAATTATTTAGTGCAACCAAAAAAAAAATGTTTTTTTTTTTTTTTTTGAGAAATGATTTTGTTTGAATTTTAGATAGGAATTAGTTTTGTTCACACAAATATTATTATACATTTCTAACATCATGTTATTATACCACCACCAGTTACATTATACCATATATAACTTTAAGTATACATATAGTATTGAGAGCTGGGAAAAAAAAGCTTTAATTATACTTGCAGTTGAGAAAAAAAAAATCTCTTGACAGACAGAGAATCACTAGTTGATTATTTTTATACTTCAATACTAGACAATTCTAATTTTAAGAGCCACCGCCCTTATCTCTTTATTTTATATCAAAACGTCTACAATATATTTATACTTATATTTATATGTATATAAATAAGCTTTTGCAAAAGGTGGCATTTTTTTTTTATTTTTTATTTATTATATATTTTATAACGAAAAAGGAAAATGTATTAGATATTCTGGCGTCTTCTTCTTCTACTATATAGGGAACATACCTAAAATAACCGCAATCAAATGTAATTACATTAAGAAAATTCCTATACGTGATTATACTATGGAAACAGGATGTGTCTCTTCTACTTACTATCAATGTATAAAATTGAAAATGAATGGTTATTGTTTTTTTTTCTCTATCTCTTTCTCTCTCTCTCGTTTATATTTCATGTCAATATTAGAGGTTTTTGGCTGAGTCGTACATTTTTTTTGTTTTTTTTTTTGTTTTTGTTCATAATTACATCATTTCAATTAATAAATAAAAAGTCTTAGATGCTTCATTACGTTGTAGTATGAAAACTGGATCAATTAAGTCTATACTGTACTTAGTATGTTATTTATAGTTTAGTAAAATAGAATTTTTTTTATTTTTGAATATACTACAGTAGATATTTTTTAATTTTGTACCGATAGTATAGTTAAATGTAAATAACTGGGAAAAACAATTGAAAATTCTAGGTACATAATAAAAACTGGGCAATATGTACAGTGGGCGAAAGTTTTCATAAATTTTATAAAACATATTGAATTTTTGAAAATGAAACAAAAAAAAACAAATATTTTTCAAGAACATTAACAAAAACAATTAAAATTTTAAGATTGATAATCGAAAAGAAATTTTCAATTAAAAATAAAAACTAAATTGGGGGGGGACCCCTAAATTCTAGCTGATATTACGAATTAGACTAAACTACAATATAATATGTAGTTACAGTGTTTAATGTTGGTTTAAAGATTTTAAAGATTTTTAATTTTTTTTTTGTGGATTTTGGTTTAAGAGGAGTAAAAATTTCGATTTAAACAGAAATGTCTTATTTGAAAAAGAGCGCCTGTTCGGATTTAAGGCAAATTTCTTTTATCCTTTTACGTTTGTTGAGAGTTTTTCCACTTAAATGTCGAATTTCGATTTCCTTATGATGTGTTTGTGAGAAAACTTGAATTTATTGGTCCATCCTTTGGGATCTGAAATTTATTGGTAATGGGGAATGGTCTAAATGGCAGGATTTTTTTTTTAAATTCACAAATATGTAAAAATAACAAAAAATTTTTTTTGTTTATACCAACGATATCTGGGAGTAGGCCAGTAAAACTAGAGACTACAGGATGAAGGCTACACATATATGTAGGTATATTGTATGCATGCATATATTAGCTTGAAGAAGGAAGAAAGGAACTCTCCTTTTATTATTTTTTATAAAATGAATTTACTCGTAGGCATGTAATATACGGCGTGACGTCTTTCCAGAGAACATTTTTCTTCAGTATTCTAGTCCAGGGCCTGTACGCAACTAAAATTGGGTCGCGTAATATTAAAAATTGAAAGTTTACATTATATTGTAAACTCCTCTCATCTATAAGTGATGTGTCAATATCTGTACTAGAGCTGAGCTTTTTTTACAGCAGTTATTCGGTAGTGTAAACCATGGTTCAAAATATTTAACATTTCACATTCAAACGTATGGGTGGGGCACGAAAAATAATATATGAGTTGAAAATTGAGGTCACATGAAAAAAAAGGTTGGGAATCAATGTTTATTGTATTCAATTTCTTATTATTTGCAAAAAAATTTTGTTTGAAGCGTAATTGAAGCTTTTTTTCATTTTTTTCATTAAAAAAGAATTTTGTGATTAAAAAACTGTTCGTTTATTTTCAGATAAATTGTATTGATAGTCCCAAAAAATAAAAAGAAATAATAATAGTCTAAAAACAAAACATGAAATTCTATTCTACTTACTTATATATATTGTGTAAAAAAACGTGTAAGACGGGTAAAGTCTAGCTTTGGGCTCATGTAGTACAAAACTTTTTATCTTACCTCAGGTTTTTTTTTTTATTGTTTGTCAGTAAATTAACAAAATGATTCTTCAGACGAAGAACAGACTTTCTTTGGTTTTTTCATTATTTAAAAAAAAAAAACAAAAAAACTCCTTTAACATCAAAACAATCAAAAGGTACCTATCTACATACAATACATGAGTTTATACTTTAATATAGAGACGTAGAGAACGAAGAAAGCCAAACAAAAGCTTCAATATTACATTACATATGTGTACAAGTAGACATACACATCCATAACATTATATAAATATGTCAGACTTTACAAAATAAAGCTGAAGCTCCCCCTAAAATACAATAAATCTGAATTTCGTATATTATTTGTAAATAAATTATTAGGATTTTTTTTTTTTTTTTGCTTTCTTTTCTTTAAATTTCAATAAAGTAATGCTTAGTAGTATATTATTTTGAAAATTACAAGGATTTATAAAATGTAAATATTTACATATTAAATGTATTGAGAGATGAATTGTTAACGAGACGAATTTGTGTGCGAATTTTTCATCCATCATGTATTCTAAGATTTTGTATGCGTATTACGTAGATTATGTACAGATGTACACATAATATAGATATTTCATGAGATATATGAATTATGTGAATATGTACACTGTACATGTTTTTTAAAAAAAAATCAAAAATTTAACATTTCACTTTATTACATATGCAGATGAGGGCAATTATTCAATTAACATATATATGTGCACACTTTGCTTGTTTCTTTACAGTAATTGACAAAATGTTTAGGTTGATTAGGTTTGAAATGGCTGTAAAAATCTTTATATCACTTGGATGGAGATTTTTTAAATTTTTATTTTTAAATAATATAAAAAACTAGTACAGAAGAAATAATTGGCTATGCTGATTATAATATAATATACCCGTATTGATTAAATTGAATACAAATGAAATAACAGAAAATTGATTGCAGCGCCATAACGGCAGATCGTAGAAGTTTTTGGTCTAATAAGGAAACTTTCATTTTTGTATTCTCTATAATTGTTGTTATATTCATTGTTTGCACAATTCAAATATTTTTCGAGTAAATGATTAAAACCCCAGAAATAACAATATTAATTGCAGCGCCATAACGGTAGATCGTCGAAGTTTTTGCGCTATTAAGGAAACTTTCATTTTTGTATTCTCTATAATTGTCATCTTAATATTTTTTTTACATTCCAAATATCTTCCAAATAAATGATAAAAATTTGGTGCACACTGTTACCACAGCTTCCCCTAAATTTTGTTTGATTTGCTCGAAAAATAATAGAGACATTACTCTTTTAGCACTTCAAGATAAACTGTCAAAATTTTCGCTTTCTATCTGTAGCCGTTTAGGCCGGAATCTTGATCACGAACGAACAGGGCTCGGACATGCATATTTCGACTTAGAATTTCACGAGATGGACAATATTTTTTCTATGATAATAATAATAATAAGGAGTGTTACAAAGTCCGTGCTAAAGCTATAATATACTCTTTGAACTCTAGAACCTATATGGAAATATACAAACAAAATGTCTGATACGGAAATAGTAGATTTTTAATAACCAATGCGAATCGTTCAAATTTCACCACAGACTTTTTTCTTGCATTTGGCGTCTTTTTAAACACTTCTCAGTATGTCTGCATAAGTCAAAATAAGAGAATTCCACTTATTTTTTTTTTAACCGAGCTTTATTAATTGCATAACCGATATTTTACCACAAGGATCAGTACTGGGTCCAATCCATACTTATTAATCACCATACTTATTAACAATAAATACTATATGGGACTATAAAATAACTCGAATCAAATTAATTCAACTGATCTGATTTACTCACTCACTTAATTGCCAATTAAACATACTATACATCTACATCTACATCTATTTTGTAAGACTTTTGACATAATTTTAACAAAGGAAAAAAATTAAATAGTCACTACACTCTCACTTTTTAAGACAAATTTATGGCCACGATTAATTAAAAACAAATTTATTTCAACTCAATTTAAAAGTCAATCAATTACATTATTTCGGATCCCCACAAAAAAGAAGCTGAACACCCATTTTTCGGCCCGACATTAGTTAGGCATGTCTTTTTTAATGAAATAATTTGTTTTTTCTATGTAAAATATAAATTAGAAAGAGGGCGCGACAATTGACAAATTACTTAAAATGGTTGGAAACGTTTTTGGTTTTTTTTTTTTTTTTTTACTTAAACGCTTCTAATAAATAATTTTATTGGAAAATGTCATATACAATTTTGTATGTACACCGAAGTTTGTGAAAATATATTTTTCATTCCGGGATCATTGACTTTATAATGAAATATAAGTACACACTATATATTTATAGGCAGAGGCCGCTTAGGGCACTAAATTTTCTAAGGCGAAAAAATATTTCTATTTCTATTTCGGATATAGACAAAAAAAATTATTTACTAACACAAAATTTGAGGGCGCCAAATAAAGAAAGAATAAAAACACAATGTTTCAGTTGACATTCTTTAAGTTAGGCGCTTCGCAAAAAATTTGCCTAAGACACTCGGTTTGGAGAAAATTTCTTAAGACGCCCCTATTTATAGGCAACGTTGAAACATCCTATTCAAATACGCACTACGCCATTTACATCCACTTTATCTCCTCGTCTTAATAAGGATTGTCCGAACAATGGTCCTGTAGTTTAGAAGATACAAATTTTTTTGACTAATTTTGATTGAAAATCTAAGTGAAAATCTGAATGAAAATTTGATTTTCATAAATTTGATCTAAAAATTAATAATCCTGCAGTTTCCAATTGATTGGTATAGAATTTCTCATGTATTTCCAGTTTTCGACACATTCCGGCTTAAAATCCAAACCAAAAAAAATGTCATCTTGAAAAATGCAAAATAAATTCAAACGACTTTATAGACCCTGCCATCTATACCATCGTTGGATTCGTACAAGGCTCGGTTTTAGTTTTAGTTCGGTAGACTCGAGGCTTAACTCTAATTCTTCGATTTTAAAAAAATCTTTAATTGACATGATGTTTGTAGATTGTAGATTTGTTAGAGGTGATCAATGTACCTCGACCTTTATTTAGATTTATTGTCCCTCCCTTTCTAACTTCTATCCTCATGGAGCCGCTCCAATATTTAAAATACCTCCTCAAGTCCAGTTTTCATTAGGAATTTTAGGATCTTGAGTGGATTTAGGGATAGAAGATCCCTCTCAGTCAAGCATTAGTTCTTCAGATAAACTCCTTTAGTGGATGAGTGCTCCGCATTCTGTAAGGATGTGCATTGGGGTTTCTTCTGTTTTTTTTTCACAGAACCTACACGTGTAGCTTTCTTCCATACCCAGGTGTTCCTTCAGCCTCCTATGGCCTGTCAGGAGTCCTGTCACCATCCTATTTTTGCTAATTTTTAAAGCCTCGTACAACTTTCGGTTGTAATTCCCGAGTAGACATGTTGTTTTGGAAATCGTGGTTTTTTTTTGAAAATGTCTCACCACATCGATGGTACGGTTGGTCAAATATTTACTGCAGCTAGCCGGGAAAAAAAAAGTTTCTCTGAACAATGGTTCCGTAGTTTAGGAGATTTATTTTAGGAATTTTTATTGGAAATCAATATTGGGGGAATGTGAACCAAAATTACAAACAAATATGTATATCCAAACTTTGGGTTAAATTTAAATCAACTCTAATTAATAGAAGTGCCAAATTAAAATTTAATTATGTCAGATTTGACCTTATTTGGTTTTGTAATTGTCAGACATTATGGTTAGAATTCAATTAAATTATTTTATTTTTGTGAAATTTTTTTTTGGAAATATATTAGAACAATAACCAAGGAAAACGTTTACCGTTCTAATAACTATGAAACTATAAAATATTCATCTATATCTATAGGTACATTTAGCCTACCTATATCTAAATTTTATTACCACATGCCAGATCCCCTACGAAAAGGGGATTAGATATGTTTTAATTAATTTGCATGTCAATCCTTTCCATTCACAGAATTATTTGGCAACACGTTTCATTCATTTCAATTCATTTATTTATAAAGGTTACGTGTAGTATTATATACATACATACCGATATACCGATATACCGACATACCGACATTATATTATTTTGTTTATAGGTAGGTACGAGTATAAAATCTCTGTCTAAACATTTTGCCAAATACATATAATGTGCACGTACCCGGTATCCGTACTCCGTACACTTACTAAATATATAGAAGAAAAGATTGAATTGTAAACTAGAAGACTCTAATTTCATAAGGGAGGCCTACCCCCTCCCCCTATCTCTCTTTCTATATATATAAATAATGCTATGCAATTACATGAACAGAGCAATTTATAAATGTGTACTCCCCAGCGTGTTATTAACCTTTTTGGGGATAACAGAACCGAGTAGAGACTATAAGTAATTTGAGCTTTTTAGACGAAGATTCTTTTTTAATTTATTCATTTTTCGGTAGGGGTTTATTCAACCGCATATTAAGCATTTTATTGCTATGTCTAGAGAAATTTACTTACCCATTGATGTAAGCGAAATTATTGATCAAATAGGATTTTCATTTCAAAAGCATCTGTTGCTTTTAATATCTAAGCTATTTACTTACTCTATCTATATACATATATACATAGATGGAGAAAAGAACAAGAGAGGGAGAAAGGAGTAGGAGTTTGATTATATATTCAAAACTTTTCCCTTTTGAAATAAATAAATTTTATAGATTTGGAACAGAATTTCGTTTCCGCCTGTTAAATTTTGATCATGGTTTTATAGATTGTAGATAGTGGAGAGAGGGAGAGCGCTCGGCAAATAAATTTAAATATGTCTACAAATTGTCGAATACATTAATTTAAAAAAAAAAAAAAAAACAGGAGATTTATATACCATCGTTGATTATCGAATTCATTCGAAATAAAATGTGTTTATTCGAAAATCGATTAAATTTCTTTGTACATGACTGGTCATCAATTTTAATTTTCTCTTCTGCTGATGATGATTATCCGGGTATGGTATAAGGTATCGTCACAAATAGTGGTATGAGTTGAAAATGGATTGAGTTGAAAATGGATTGAGTTTAATATGAAAAATTGTATATATAATAAAAAAAGAAAAAAAGAAAATACACCCACCCCTCGATTTACGTGGTACTCGATTTTTCCGGGTTTCGCTTCATTTTTTTTGTATCATATTACATTAGATGCACTCATTTAATACATATCTGCACAGTGCATTGCGTGGCGTTGCGTTATAATGCAGTAAACTTAGTTTTATATTTTCATACCGACATTCGTTGTTTAATTCTGTCAGCGGTAAGATTTTCATTTTGTAAATGTTAAAAAAAAAATATTATGCCTATATATACGGCTTCAACCTATCCTCCTGTTTTATATGAGTGATGTGTCTCGTTTTACACGAACGTGTCTACTGCGTAAATCGAGGAACAGGTGTACAGTCAGTTCAATCGTATGTAATCAAGTTTAAAATGGAAAAATACATGAAAATGATATAAAATTGTGTTTATACCGCCTTAAGGGTTGGATTTAGAACTTTATGGTACATTATGTCTAAAAATAACATAAAATCGTCTACATATGCAGAGTTAAAACTTACTATCTACATTTTCATATTTTCGAGTTATGAGGCTTTTTGTATATATACACTTTTAACATTGCAGTCAATGAGATAATGAATTTTTAATTCGATTTTTCTTAGTAAGTAATAAAGATAGAACCAATATCGTCATCTACAGTAGATAGACAATTGAAAATTACATACGAAAATGTAAAAAATGAGTTTTCGACAAAAGTGCGTAGATAATGCAGTTTTACCTCTACATAGACGTAATATAGATTGTAGCGTCATTACGATAGGGTTTGGAACTTTTTGTCCTATATAGTATAAAAGGAATTTTTATTTTCGATAGAATAATACCCAAAAATAGAGTAATCTTAGAGAAAATCTAGCTAGAGTCAGGTGGTGAGAGGTATCGCGAATTAGTTTTCTTCATGGACAGGTAGATGAAGGATAGGACTACATAAAAATAATTTGGGGGTCATATTGTGTCATGGTTTGAGGGGTAGTTAGCGGGTCAAAGGTCAGACAGTTTTGAAAATCGAAAATATTGCACGCATATGGCTCTGGAAAATTGGGGAACTAAAAAATCGAAAAAGCCTCTTGATGTCTAGTAGTCTTAGGTGTTCTCTATCTGACAAAAATATATTCACTTGGGTGGGACCACTCACCTGGAATACGGGTATGATTTTATGACAAAATATCCAATTCGCTGTTTGAGGGTTCTAAAAATAGTAAAAATTCGGCATTATGTCATAAAAAAAACATGGAGGAATACACGTTACATCACTAGCTTAAAAAATATAATAAAAAAAGTTAAATTAAGCAAATGCCATGTCAATATAAATACCCTAAATAGTGTATGGGTGAGGTTTCGTCAAAATCACCCGTTAATAGGTTAATTGTCTATTGTTTTTTCGACATAATCACATTTTTTTCTCAATTTCGAATATATTTCGGGGATGAACAGATAAAATTTGACGAGAAATACGATGCATTTTTGTTTACAGTGGGTGTATAACATATTCGTACCTAATATGAAATTTTTAGTCCTTTTTTCGACTTACTACTACGAATTAACTCGAAAAAAAAAAAATAAATAAAAAAATTAAAACAAACACCATTAAGAGTTAATTAAAATTGTTTTTAATCAGTACAAAAACTATCATGACGATATACTCGTACTTCTTACTATTTGTTTAATTTTAATTAAGTTGTCTCAACTTTTCCTTCTAAATTCATCCCCTTTGACAGATTTATCATTATTTCTATATTTTTCAAAATCATTTGTCATGGTTTATGAGAAATTGCTTTCGGTTGTAATATTTTCGAAGAGAAATTCAACTGCATTAAATATGATATGAAACCGGAAAATCTAATGACAAATGCATGTATGTATCTGAGTCATGAATATATGTATGTATGTATGTCATGTCATAGTAGAAAATTGTCAATGTTCCTATCGGATAGTTAGTTAGTTTAGTTAGTGTGAGGGCGGGCGTCCTAAGACGCCCGAAATTCCTTAGGCCTCTATATGGGCCCATTA
>JANSTT010018550.1:0-13580 GCA_026745375.1 Platyura marginata
TTTCTCAATCATTTAAAACGATTGAACGAAATGACCGAATCAGTAAAAAGACCGATTTCGCCCATCTCTAGAACTGATACTGAATTTTTTTTTTTTTTTATAATTATGAATGCTTCGTTGATGCTAAGTATCATTCGTAAAACCGAGTATACAATGTATGCGTTAAATCTAGTGTAATACGCACAATGTATTACGATGAGTTTTTTATGTTTGTATTAAAATATTTTGACACTATTGGGTGGAAATCCGCTCATGGGTGTCCTTTTGCCCATCGCTGTCCTAAAATATTGTTTGTCAGCCTTTTGGTACAGTATAGAATTTTGTCCCAATCACAGATTTAAGTTACGAGTGAAAGTTATTCTTTCAGTTACATTAAAACAAAACCAAAAAAAAAAAACCAAAAGATAAAAATTGAAGGGGCATCTTTTGAGAATAAATTTGAGTGTTTTTTGGCGGTTTTTTAAAAAGTGACTCAATTTTCTTAATATTAAAGATGGTATTTTGAAACTTTGTATTTTAATGTAATTTTAAATTTCCATCATTTTTTTCCAAATAAACTTTTTTTAAAAAGTTAACACTTTCAGGTCCATACATTTTGAGCATGAAAGGGTTAACCAAAAATAAAATAAATTGTAATTTAATGTAGTCAGGGAGACATTCTTCATGTTTTTAGTACATTAGCATATTTTTAAATGTTAACCCTTTAAAGGCACCGTTTGTCTTAATATTTTAAATTTAAGAAAGCATTTACAGTACAATTCTGTGAAAGGTGGGTAGTTTTTGTTTAAATTTTTTGATAAACCCATGTTTAAAATGTATGAACCTTAAAGGGTTAACTTTTTACAAAAATTTGATTTGTCAAATAATGCTAATACGAAAATCTAATGTTTCAAATTCATTTCTTTAGTATTAAGCATGTTCGAAATTGTGTTACTTTTGAAAAAATCGCCAAAAAAATGCTCAAGGTCTTTCTGTTGTTGAGTATTGAATTTCTAAACAATACTTGGAATTGCCTTCAATGCATCTAGGTAGTGGAAATTTAATGTCTATCGAATGTCCTACATAATAGTGGTATCTACATGAAACAGATGATATTTATCAGCACCACACAGTTGACAATATCAATAATAAACTTTGATAGCTAACTAATTTTAAAATATAAACAGAGATAGACTAGATTAAATAAGAAGAGACATTCAACCACAAACAATATTCTATTAGATTGCATCTTAATGATGTCAATACTAAACAAATAGACAGATACATGATTTTCTACTTTGTCTAAACTAAATAAGCAATTCAAATAATGTCTCCATATACATGTACATAAAGCTCTCTCTTTCTTTCTATATAGATAGCTTTATATGGACTATAAATGGAACTAAGCTCACTTTTCAATGTTATTATCGATATTAAACTGAAAATGTTCAATAACTCCATTAATAAACCATATAAATGGACGATACCTATAGAAAGCTTCTAAATTCGATAAACCCTTGATATTGAATTTAAAATGATTGAATATTTTTGATTGTGAATGGTTATATATGCGTAACCACTTTAGGATGGATACCCACAATTTAACCTACCTCCACGCCCCCCCTTTATTTAATTATAAACAAAATCGCACAAATAATGAATGCTTTGTGTTGGCTAATCTGATTATAGTCAAACAATAATATAATAATGTGCGATATTAATTAACTTAATTCTATGCATATAAACAAATATAATAATGAACATGACACTCATAACAATCAGAGTATACAACTTCAACGATTAGTCCTTCGAGCCTGATATTTTCAAATATCTATACATTTTTGTAATATGGTGCAACTAACTTTTGTTGATTTTACGCAGAAAAAAAAAATGTTTTTTGTTTTTTGTTTTTTTTTTTTTGATAATATTTTATGTCACATGTGTTGTCACAGACAAATCACATTTAATTATTGCTTTGATTGTTATTAATTATGTAGCTTTTGTCTATGATTTATGTTTACAGTTTGACTAGAGTTTGTCATTTTGACGTACCTTATATATACACAGCGTGTGCTTTACTTGGTATATAATGGTACTTAATACAGATACTATGTACAGTGTAATATTTGTACATAGTAACTCGGAAAGGGTGAAATTCTATTGGAATGCTTTTTTTTTTTTGTTTTTTGTTTTTTTTTTTTTTTGTTCCCAACAGAAAGTAATTTGTACAGAGCTTAAGTTATTAACTCAATCAATAAAATTTTTCGTATTTCAAAGCCCTTCCGTTAAATGATGACTGAGAGAATGGGAACGGGAAAGTGAAATATTTTAATTTATCTCAATCTGAAAAACGTTTTGTAAAATTTATATGATCAAATTATTATATATGTAGGCTTGATTATGTCTGTAGAATGTACATATAACTTTGAAGAAATTTCTCTTAAATTAATTTGTAATTTGTTTGAATATTGTGCTCACATTAATTATGATACCTTTACCTAATATTCTGCTGCTTAAGCATGAAACAAAATCAATGTCAATTTGATTTTGTCTCATTTTCGAATATTATAGTTAGAATTCCAATTATAAAAATTAATTTCCTAGACTATTTATACCCGTATGATGTTAATCAAGGGTATTATAACTTTGGTACGGAGTTTGTAACGCCCCCCCTCTTAATACTCAACACCATTGTCTTTCTCGTGAAATTCTAAGTCGAAATATGCATGTCCGTCCGTCTGTCCGTAATCAATATTCCGGCCAAACGGCTGAAGCTAGAAAGTAGAAATTTTGACATTTTATTATGTATGTAGTTCTCGAGTAAGATTGTTTTTGGAGCAAATTGGACAAAAAATAGGGGAGGCTGTGGTACAGTGTTCACCTAATTTTGATATAAACCATTCATTTACTCGAAAGATAGTCGAAATGTAGAAAAAATGAATATGACAACAATTATAGAGAATACAAAAATGAATATTTCTTTCATAGCGCAAAAAGTTGTACGACTTAGCGTTATGGCGGTGTAATCAATTTTATTGAATTTCTAGGGTTTTTAATGATTTACTCGAAAAGTATTTAGATTACGGAAAAAATGAATATGACAAAAATGATAGCGAATGAAAAAATGAAGGTTTCATTTATAGACTAAAAAGTTCTACAAAATACCGTTATGGCGCTGCAATCAATTTTATGTCATTTCTAGAGTTTTTAAACAATTTACCCTTAGTACAGACAAAATAGACAAATACAAACTTGTAAATAACAAACAAGTATTCATACGGGCAAGTATTCATACGTAGCCAATTTTTCGTTTTATAAAATTTTGTTAAGTGAAAATTGTTTTCGCATGCTCAAAATGGTACTGCAACTAAATAAATAGAGTTTTCTTTGGATGAGATCAACATTATAGATTTATTGAACGGAGTGCCGTAACAAATTTAACCTTGCCTCTAATTGGACGAAAATCTTTCGGATTTAGCTAATAAAATATCTTCCCACAACAATAACAAAATAAAGCCAGTTTTAGGTTATTGATGATATTTGCCAAATACAACATGTGCAATAACTCTTATTGTTACATTTTTGCTGTTATAGTAAATAAATGTTTTGTTCTTTTTTGCTTCAAATACCTGCACAGATTTTCTTTATTTCATGTTACACATCCACCTCTAGAGGTACATTGTACCTCGACGTTCTAATATTGTATTGATTTCTTCACCAAACCCTTCATTTTTCGAATGCGTACCCAGATGTTACGCCAGCAAATATTTATATTGCTCAGTCAAGAACGCTCATACTTTTCCAGTTTTCATACTTTATCGTTGCCACTAAGGAATATACCCGTAAATCACCGAGAATTTTAAGTTTCATTTCTCAGAATTGCTTTACCAACAAAAAAAAAATATATGGAATTTTGTACATTACATATTTCATGGTAGAATTGACTACAATTCAGGTGGGAATAATAAGTGAAACTTCTCTATACCAACACGAAAAGCTTCACCAGTGAAAGGTATAATAAGTAGCCATCATCATTTGAAATTTAAACGCTCGACGGACACAGCAGCGTTCCATGCTTTTGTGTATATTTTTCATTTCCAAAATAGCCTCCGTTTTTTTTTTTTTTCAAAGTCATTATTTTCATATTATTTAAAATTGCTCGGCGCTCAAGCTTCGTCTAACACCCTTTTCAACTTCAACTGACACTTTGTAGCATGAAAATAACTTTTTTTTTTTTTTTTTTTTTAATCTTGAAAAGTACATGATTGTAATTTTCCAGCATTTTGTCCTATTTAAGAAATCATTTTAAATGTAAAAGCAAAAAAAAAAAAAAGGGATTGTTGTCTATAGATATATACAATACGGGCGGGCGCAGTGCTGATGTATATATATATATATGTGTATTTTCTTTTCGTTTTTTCTTCTCCTTTTATTTTATATATATAGAATGTATAGGGAAAAAAAGGAATTTAAATTTTGTCGATGCAGTTAAAAGGATTTCAATTTCAATTTAATGTCATTTTGTGATTTGTGGGGCGTACCAAAAAGAATTTCGCTGGTATTGTTTGCAGGCTTTTTTTTTGTTTTTTTTTTTTTGTTGCCTGATGCCTTATTATTGTTGTAACAGACCAATTTATGAATTATTAGGATTGTGTCAGAGAGAAATTGTTTGTTGACATTTTATGATTGTAATAAATCAATTTAGTTGTATATTATATAATATATTGTAAGAAGGGATATCCCAATATCAAACAATCAAACATTTGTTCAGATAATTTATTTTTATATTTAATAATATTTTGGTTTTTTTTTGCGTTCTAGCAGTGAAGCTAAATGAGAAAAAAAACTGACATAACCTGAAAAAACTGAATTTAATTCCAAAATTTTTCAAAATATATACCAAGACATGAAATTTCGTTCCGTTTTCGAAATTCGGAAAATTATTATTACATACTAAATAAAAAATAATTAACCTTCAAACCAGCACGTTAAAAAAAACATCGTTGTGCCACACCTGGGGTGTGCTCACACCCCAAAATATATTATGTATTGTTGTTATGTTATTGACTTTTTTGTTATACTATTTTATTTAAAATCATATTAAAACAGAAAATATTAATAATTGGAGCAAATCGGATAAAACATAGGGGAGGCTGTGGTAAAGTGTTCACCATGTATATATACCATTCATTTACTCGACAGGTAGTCGAAATGTAGAAAAAATTAATATGACAACGATTATAGAGAATACAAAAATGAATATTTCTTTCATAGTCCAAAAAGTTGTACGACTTAGCGTTATGGCGCTGTAATCAATTTTATTGAATTTCTAAGGTTTTTAATGATTTACTCGAAAAATGTTTGGATAACGGAAAAAATATATTTTACAAAAATGATAGAGAATAAAAAAATGAAGATTTTATTCATAGACTAAAAAGTTCCACGAAATACCATTATGGCGCTGCAATCAATTTTATTGAATTTCTAGGGTTTTTAATCATTTGTATTCAATTTACCCAATTATATTTATTGTACAGACAAAACAGATACGTACAAAGTTGTAAATAATAAACAAGTACTCATACGGGTACTATTTTTCCTTTATTACTGGTTTTAATGATGAATCATCATTGTATGTATAACTAGAACATAATATGGGACCATTACATATCCAATAGCATCCATATAGAGGTACATGAATATTTTACCTTCACTTTTCACATAAATAACAATAGACAAAAGCTTTACTAGATTACCTACATATGTATTACCTATGTATTACCTTTGTCTGTGTGTATGTAAGTTGTGCAGTGCTATAAAAGCTATAAGTGGTATAAAAGCTATTACAAACTAACATAATTCTCATATTTTACTATTCACTATACAAAACATTTTCCAAACCATGGAACATAACCATTTTTTCTGTTGTTGTTGTTGTTGTTGTTGCTTACAACTTTTCTCCCCTCCACACGGTAATTAAACCTCTTTAATTAAATTAACAACTCTTGTATACAACCCCATAACCATATGGATGAACCTTCCCGTTTTGCCATTCTGCAAAATTGATAGCCCTGCACAGTACATCCTCCGCCCCCTAATTTTCCCAAACAGAAGAAAAGCGAAAATATTATGCAGGTCATGCAGCAACAATGTTTTTAATGTTTGCTTCATTCAAATTACTGCGTTTACCGTTTATGGTTCGTGTTGGGCGTACCCATTATGGGATGATGGAAGATGATGATGAACTTTGAAATAAAAAAAAAAAAAAAATGAAAAAAAAAGAAAAAGCTCTTGACTACTATATATACATTCTCGTATTATTCATACCCTATATAATATAAGATAGAAAATTATGTTCGAAGATTTTCCTTCTTTTGGAATGATATATGGTATAGGGCGTCTATACGAATGGCTTCTTTATATATAATTTTTTTTTTTTTTTTTTTTTTGAAAGTTATTCCAGAAAAGGTAAAGGTATTCATAATAGAAAATCATATCAAAGGTTTTCTATGTCAGAGTTCTGGATTTAATCATGTTAACAAAAATGCCAACACGAATTTTCCAACCATTCAATATAATAGTAATGATGAAATTCCTTGTTATACTCTCCCCCCCCCCCCTCTTCGGACCACCAGTCTATATATATATTTTTTGTTTGTTGATATCTAATACAAATACACATATACAGTACTATAGTATATATATGTATGTACACAGTATGGGAATGGTCTGGTCACCCTGTTCTTAACGAATTCCGATGTATTCAATATTTGCAATCAGCCAGCCAACCCTCTTCAAGATGCCACCGAAAAAAAAAAAAAAAAAAAAAAATAGAAAATATATTTTATGCATGTAACACAAAATATATACGGGAATGATAAAAGGCACTCTCTCTCTATATAACACTATGAGAATAGAATGGGATTCTGGTGGAATAAACACGTATATATTCCTGCGGGGGTGCTGAAACAACAATAAATTGGGAAGCAGCTGTTCTGATACTTGGTGAAAGACATTAAGAAATTGTGTTTTCCATAAATATTTTGAATTTTAATTTGCTTTTTATGCATAAAGTAAAAGCCATTTCAAAAAAAAAAAAAAAAGAAAAACTTTTTTACGTTTGTATAATCTGTTCGGGCGTATCTCTTCCGGTTTTTTTTGTTTTGGTTTTTCTTTTTACTTTTCTTTGTTTTGACATTAAATGTGACATTAATAGATTACTTGCCTGTAAAAAAGGGGCTTATCTTATGCTTTTACATACATATTAACGAAAAGTATAGCTAATAAACATGGTGTGCAGTAAAAAAAATGTTATTAAAATTTTTTAAAAATTCCTTAAAGTTTATTGGCATATTAAAACGTTTATCTGTAATGGTGATCTCAAATTGAATGAATAAAAACTCTGTATTGTTCCATTTTCCATTGTTGTATGTATATTGGATACATAATAAAAGCTGAGATATTCTACATAATATTGCACCGGCCCTAGCATCAGTGATGGCAAACCTATAACACGGGTGTCAGACAAGTGAGACGCTAAAACAATTTTGGTGACACGCATAACGTTTATGAACGTTTTTTGTCTTCGATATCTATTATACGAGTACTTATGAAAAAGTATTTTTTTTTTCATTATTTTTAAATTTTCTCACTTCATTTGTATTTTCACTAACGTACACCCATCCCTCGATTTGCACGGCACTTGATTCGGCACGGTTTCGCTTACACACGGTTTGTAAATTTCAAAAAAAAAAAAAAAACGTAATTTCTATTATTTAAGAAGTTAAAAAGCTGTAATTTTGACTGTAGTCCTACAGTAAGGTCTCTATTGTTTTTAAAACAAATCGGACAAAATATAGGAGAGACTGTGGTACTGTGTACACCTAATTTTTATATAAACCATTCATTTACTCGAAAAGTAGTCGAAATATAGAAAAAATTAATATAATAGAAATTATAGAGAATACAAAAATAAAGATTTTATATATAGACCAAAAAGTTCCACAACATACCGTTGTGGCACTGCAATCAATTTTATGTGATTTTAGGGTTTTTAATAATTTACTCGTAAAATATTTCGATTACGGAAAAAATTAATATAACAAAAATGATAGAGAAGAAAAATATGAAAATTTCATTTATAGATCAAAAATTTCCACGACCTATTGTTAAGGCGCTGCAATCAATTTTATGTCCTTTCTAGGGTTTTTAATCATTTGTATTCAATTTAATCAATATAATATTTGTTGTACAGAAAAAATAGACACAGACAAATTGGTAGATAATAAAAAAAAAAAAAAACTCATACAGGTATATTCGATGTAGCCAATTATTCCTGCTTTACGGGTTCTTAATCATTTTAGTAATATGTAGATGTGGGGATAGGTACCTATTATTTACTCAAAAACAAAAACCCCATTAAATATATGCATATATACTATGTATGTATATTTTTATGTGTAAATAAATTTTATAAGAAAAACTAGAGGTAGTAGCATAAATCATAACTAAACTCTACATAAATATTGACATTAATATATGAATTTTCGAAAGCTTTCATTTATAAATTTTGTACATGGGAGGCAAAACATCTGTTTAAAGTTTATCCTTCTGTAAATCTTTATTTATATATATATATATATAAGAAGATACTTACTGTACATAAAAAAAAAATATCCTATATACACATACATATATGTATAAAATATATATATATATTTTAAACATATTATTTTGTGCATAAAGTTTAGTATATAGTAGGTATACCTTTACATATACCATATATGGTACAGATATGGTTTACTAAATCCTATACTGAAATATATAAAAAAAAAATTCATCCCAATGACATTATGGAAATATTATGTGTAATATATTTTCCATACTTACAATTTAGCATCAAAAGAAATCCCATTTTCTTCGGTTATATGCCATAATAAATGGGCCACATAAAAACAAACATATTTCATATTGTAAATGTGTTACGAGCGGTACACTTATTTGATCATGTAGTCATATTACTACTTTAGCAGCACTCGAAAATATAAGAAGAAAATACTGTTTCAAGGGAGTTTGTTTTTCACAATGCATACTTATATATATATCTATTATATCCTTATATATATACAAGTCCATATAATTTTCATTTTGATCATATTTATAGTAATGTTTGTTTAAGGGTGTAATTATGTATATGGTCAAGAAAAAGGGAAAAATTATAGGGAAATCTTTTTGTGGAGAATGAAATTTTTTTTCTTTTTATTTTTACATCGTCCTTTAAACATTAAAATAAAGCGGATTATTGTCATTTATTTGTGTAGTTTGTTATTCCTCTTAACAGGCATGCGAAAAAACTTACGCCGACATAGTTAGTAATTTTATTACATTTATATGGATTTTAATAAAAATATTCATAATGCAAATATGTAATATATGTACGTCCATTTCTGTTTTTACACGGTCTATTTTTACACGATTTTAAAATAACACGGTATCTAGAAAACTAAATTCGATTCCGTTTTTATACTATTTCATTCGAAATAGCACGGTTATAGCTATTTGATTTAAATTTTAAGGAAAAATATTTCCATTAACCGTAATTTTCTCGATATATTTAGTGTAGTACAAGTAGGCCCCCTACAACGCGTTTTCGCTGCAATGCGGTTCAGATAATGCGGATTTTTTTCTATAACGCGGTTTAAATTTTATATTTATTTTTTAAATTTTCTTATAACGCGGTCTTTTCTAGGAACGTATCTACCGCGTTGTAGGAGGCCTACCTGTATAACAAACATTAGTGTTAATACTAAAAGTTAGCTCTTAGCTTTTTGCGTAATATTTAATCAAGAGTATAAAAAGTCTTAATAAAATTTTTATTTTTGCTCTTTTTAAAGTTTTACGGATATCCTAATCCAATCCCCTATTTTTATATGTAGGTACGTACATACTCTATGTCTTTTTTTACATCGTTTTTTTTTGTGTAAAAACAGAATTGGGTGTATATCGGTGTGTAGATCGCATAATCGATCATTTTCAAAAATTTTTTCTTTACCGAATATTATGGGCATAAAAGTATGTTGAAGATTTTTGAAAAATGATTTTCTGTATCTCGATGATTACAAAAGTGATTTTGATGAGTTTTTTTGTTTGTTTGTTTGACAGTTTCACTTAAAAATTGATTTATGTCATTGAAAAAATGAATAATGAAACTCGTAATGAACTTATAAAATTATCGTAGCTACGTCATATATATAGTCAAACCTGTTTTTGTGTGGTCTTTTTTTGTGCGATTTTTTTTATAAGGTATGAGAAATTTTTTTGCGGAAAATGAAAAATGTCACAAAAAATACACATAATTTTCCATAGGTTCCATCGGGGTCAACCTGACTCCATATATATTTTCATATATATTGTATGATCTTTTTTTAAATGATTATCGCTTCGTCATATATACAGTCAAACCTGTTTTTGTCATCCATCCATCTTCGGCAAAATTTATTGTGCAACTAAAGTTGAATTAAATTGCTTGAAATATTGTAAGAAAAAAACGTTTATCACTAATAATGTTATAACATGATAAGCAGATAAGACTTCTTTGCGTTTCGTTGTTTTAAATTAATGGGCCAGTTATTATTGGACACCCTGTAGTTCTAATGCTGCCAACATTCAACAAGTGGTCACACATAAAAAAAAACACCTCTTTTTTTAATAATATAAGTATTTTATTCGATATGCTTTGGACGGTAAAATGTACAATTTTACAAAAGATGTAGCATATGGCACATTTTTAATTTTATTATTCATTTATTTTATATCAATTACAAGAATGACCCCTATAGTTGGATTTTCTTTGGTTTCTCTTTACAATTTTTTTTTTTTTAATTAGAAACTTTTACAGTTAACACTAGCATTTATTTACATAATTAGGAATATTGTTGAATGTTAGATATATATATTTGTAATTATAATTATACGTATAATTAGTTAAGCAATTTTAAATAATACTAACTAAATTATGTGGTATCGATGATGATCTAGATTTATAAAACGAATCATTTTTTTTTTTTTTGTTTCCGAACATCAAGATCTAGACCATAGTTTATAATATATACAAGTAGAGGTAGTTTTTTTTTTAAGAATTTAATTCCGATGCGTTTCCAGATAATTGCAGTTTTTAATTATAAAAAAGGGATCCCAGCTTAAAATAATCTCTATATATGCATTATAATTTGAATATAAATGTTTTGTAGCAAAGGTTCGTGTGTGTACCTGTACAGCCTTGGCCAAAGAAAAGAGCACTCTTCATTTTTTTTTTTTTCAAAATGCACACATTTGAACGAGAAAATAAAACAAAGATTCTATGAAACATTTTTTTTCTTAAATTCTAGGTAAATAAATTATAAAAAAATATATTTTATCCCAACGAATGATGATGGATGATGAACGGAAACGGACGATAATTTCATTTTCGTTCGAAATTTACATAATATTGCGCAATTTCTGTATATTTGATGATCACTTGTTCGGCAGGGTTGTTAAAGTAGCAAATTGTCGATAAAATACCTAATTTGTTACTGGTAACAAATGTAAATGATACATGACGAAAATCAAGTTACATTTGCTACATGTATTTGTATCAATTCTTTAGTCCAATGGTTCTTACCAATTCTGAAATTCTGAAATATTCCGAAACAATTCTGAATATGTCTTGTTATTTCATGGTTATTTCATGTATCTGTCAAACTGAATTGGATGCAATCGTATTAGTTTGCTTAATTTTTAACATTTGTTATATTTGTTACATTTGTTACATTTGTTACATTTGTTACATTTGTTACATTTTTTACATTTGTTATATTTGTTACATTTGTTACATGTGTTACATTTATTACCGGTTTGTTATCAATATTTGATAACAAATGCAACAAATTCGAAAAAGTTCTACTTATACGACCCTAATATTCGGTGCATAGTTAAAGTGTATTGTGATATTAATAGCTAAAATAATGGTGAAGTTTAGTGAAAAAAAAGAGTGGGCATCGTTTCTTTGATCAAACAAGGAATTATTAGTAAAGGTCAAGTGGCTAAAATTGTAAAATGTTTAAGATCTCCAGTTCAAATAACAAAAAAACGTTTCGAGGAGACTGATTCTTTAAAAAAAATCGAGAAGACCGCAAAATAACTTCAGACAGGCAGAAAAGATTATTATTTAAGGTGCTCTTTAGTTCTGAATCAAGGCTGTACATATATGTAGCTCATTTCTTTGACACAATAAAGATGAAAATGACTTCGTGTTCCAATTTAAAATGTTGCTATAAATTCCCAGATGAACTTCTAAATTGGTGTACACAGAAAAGTGAATTATAAAGACGTGTGTTTTTGTTTCAATACTAACTTTTATTTTTTCCAAAAATATTCCGTAACTTTTTCCATTCGCTTCGCTTAAATTACAAATTGAATTCCAGGCGCTCTTGTTTGAAATACAAATAGCTCTGTTCAATTAACAATTTTCTTTTTTTCTTTTTGTTTTCTTTCTTTTTCTATAAATTACAACCCCGCACCCATACATATTACAATATAATATTGGGTCTATCTCTATAGGTATAGGTATGAATATATAATTTTTGCTGTGATTTGATTAGGTTTTCATGGGTTGAACATGATTTTTTTATTTTTTTTTTATATTTTAAATTATCTCAAAAATTTAAGAGAATCAAAAACAAAATAGAAATTTTTTACAATAATTTTAATACAAATAAATTGATGTTGTTAAAAATAATTATGTATGGCTTATATGGATGGCTTATATGCAATACCCGGTAACTCATTTTAGGAGACATTAAACATTTTATTGTTTTGTTAGCGGATGGTCAAACATTGCAAAAAAAAAACGGAATTTTTATAACAAACTTTTTGTGATAATTTTACCATTTATGTGCAGGGTTGTATAAACATCAATTTTATGCAAAAAAAAAAAAAAATCGGTAAAAATGAGTTATCTGGTATTGTATATAAGCCATCGATATATGTATTGTATATGTATTGAAGCAGTCTTTAAATACCTTACATGGTAAGTTTTTTTTTTTTGTCTATATATTCATGATAGCAACTCGTTACAATAATTTTTAGCATTAATAATAATTCTGTTTAACATTATTTGTACAAAAAGGAGCATAATATAATAGCATAGAATCTTAGAATTTATGAAATTGCCTATAAGACAATTCAATTCAATTGATAATTCCAATTTAATCTACGAATATAGGTGTATTGGCTACTTTTTTTTTTTTTAATCAGTCATAACTCCTAAATTTTGCTAATTTTTTTTTAATTTATCGTAACATTATTTGTATTTATATCTACATTATACTCGTATGCATATATTCTAATTGGAAAACTTGAGAAATGTAACTTTAAGAAAGTTTTTTTTTTTTTTTTTGTGTGGAATGTTTGCACAATTACCGTGTACCAATTACGTTGAAATTTAAATTTTAGTCTTTAATTAAATAAAGCTTTATGCGATTGCCAGTAACGTAGCGTGGGTTTTATTTTTGCCTATGTGATGTACCTCTGAAATTCCTACAATAATCCGTATAACTTCT
>JANSTT010018551.1:0-13578 GCA_026745375.1 Platyura marginata
GTTGTTGTTGTAAAAAATGTGTTCATTTTAGTTGTTCGAAAATGGTCGTCTATATATAGTTTGTTTATGATATAACTCACCAATTTCAGTAATAATTTTGAGAGAGAGAGAAAAAACAGTTTAGTTTAGAGATATATTAAAACTTCCCGCTGCCACCATTGACATATTACAAAAAAAAAAACAAAAAAAAAAAACACAAAAAGTTGGGATATAATTTTTGCACGCGGCTCACCATAACTGTAACGATAAATTATCGTGCAGAAAAATTTTGGTCTTATATAATAAGATATGGAAAAAGTTTTTCGTTAAAGTTTCGATGGCTAAAGGTTACATAATATAATCACGTTCGAAACGATTATACGTATGTAGTATGTACCTAGGTAACATTTGTATCTCAACTTTCACATCTGAAATTTCTTCAAGTAGGTATACACCTCTATATCTATGGAAGAAAAATTTCAATACATCCTCTCTCTATAGTGCGATAATGTCGACATTTCTTCGTAAAAGAAAATTAACGAACATTTTTTTTATCTCAACCTATTTTTTCTTATTACCTGCTAACGGCAAATTTAAAAGTACTATCACCTACTTACCTAACGCCATAATTTTCTTTATATTCCGGCAAAGTGCCTGGGTGCGACAATATTGAATTCATTGAACTTGGTGTCGTGTATATGAGAACGATTTCATCGCTCACCACAATTCCATTGAAATTTTGAATAAACCCCAGGTAGTTTGTCCTATATCCATACATACATACATACATAGATATATACATTTAGGGATATTTTGTATATACCTATCCTATATATTACCAACCTACGTAAGTATATAATATATTAAGAATGGCTGGGTTAGGTTTATAATGGGTTCAATGGGTGGGTTAGGAGAGATATCAATTATATGTAACGAAAACATCAAAATTTTGTTGAAATATTACACATTTTTGTGGTATCCAAAATAATGGAGGGTTTGTATATTAGATATACTTAGTCAGATGTTTTATATGTATATTACAAACAGAATGCTTGTCCCTTAATTCTATGCCATCAAGTATGCTATTAAAACTAAATTAAATAGAAAAGGTTATTGCATGTATAGCATTTTGATGTGTTAGCATTTCTTTTTTGTCGTCTCCTTTGCCATGGAAAGAATGGATTTTTTTCCATCTATAGTACAGTTAAGTACCTACATAGCAAAAGAAAGGAAAAATGTTCAAATTTGTACATTGATGGTGGTTAATACCAGCTATTAGTAACTTAATTTGTGACATAAAAATTTGAATATTACCTAGAAAATTAATTTTTCTTCTATACAGAAAACGTACAAAGTCAATTTAATATTAACTGCGCATAATATAAACGTACAAAAGTCAATTTAATATTAATATATATGATTGAAATTTTGTGTTGACATTTTCCGAAATGTATATTTTGTAGGCATTTATTTTTAATTGAATTTTAAAATAAAAATATTTTAACGATTTCTTCTTAGAAAGCAAGCAATTTATTTTTATTTACTTACTTACTTGCTGTTGGCTCCACGATCCATATTGAATCTTCCCCTCCTGAATAAACATAGGTGGCTATATTGTCCGTCGATTTATTTTTCCTAATTCTTCGGCAATTTTGTCTATGGTGTCTATCCATCGTACGTTTGGTCGGCTAATTTTACGTTTTGCCAGGACTATTCGAGATAATCTTGCACACCGTTATATCCTTATCCATTCGGATAATATGATCCGCACATTTTAGATGCTTTAATTTTATACGTTTACTTAATGTCGGGTCGTTTAACTTCTTCTAACATTCATTTTGTTGTTTAACTGGACCCAGGATTCGTCTATAGTTCGAGATAAAGTATCCATATATGGCTACTGGTACAATTTGTGTCTTGTACAATTTAATTTTGGAGGTCCTCGTTAGTGATATAATGGAATACAAACAGGGAACAGTTCTCCTCATCAATAACGCTAGACTGAAATTGTGACAGTTGAAATAATTTTATTTGCCTATTAAGTAAGTTATCCTTACTTCTGAACAAAATCCGAGGATTTTTTTTAAATGTAAGAATTGTTAAACTCTGGTGCTAACATTTAAATGTTCGGCTCTAATGTCAACATCTACTCTTGACCTCCTCTAAGCACTTACGGACGGCGTGCGGCCACAACACAACCCGTAGTCATACGTCGAGACGACATCATATTTGTAAGTGGTGACCCAATGTAAATGAGACGGTAACTTGTGGTGGGCTATGTTATGTTAACTAATTGGATGTATGGTTTTAAAGTCACACTTCACTGCGACCTGTTGGATCTATTGTGAATTCCCTGCAGTATTCACATTTATATGTGACCCTCCAGTTCTGTACTGTTAATGAAGTTCAGTGTGTGCTGGGGATTGTTCTGTTGTTTATTATTGTCAAATTACATATTATTCTAAAATTATTTAGGGTTATAATTTCATTTCATATGCCATACAAATAATATCAACAGACTCGGTAAATTCTTAATCGTACCTAATATATTTGCAATATTGTCCAACATTTTTTCGAAATTGAACGTTTATATTGTTTTAGAACGATATTCCTTATTCACATTCGTTTTACATTTACTTACTTATTTAACCAACGGGAAATAAGCTCAACCGACTGTAGGAAAACACAATACAATATGAAAATTGAATTAACTGAACCATGAGAAATAAATAATGTAAGAATAGAAGAGAAGAAAAACATAAGTACAAAAAAAAAAAAACAGCGAAAACTCCATTTAAATATCTACATAAAAAATGGCATGAGAAAAGAATTTCATTTTAACATAAATGTACCTGTAAGTCAATGGTGGCAATCAATTTAAATTGTATACAACATGACGGCTTTTTTTACGTACTTTATTTTATACACAGTGCATATACATAAATTCACGGAAGGAAATATTGAGCTCATAAATGTTAAGAAATAACTCTAATATATTTAAAATTCTCCATTTTTTACGTTGTAGGTACATACATACATATTCTGTAAATATCTTGAGCTGTCATATGTGAAATTTTTCAATAAAACCATTCGCTTGAGGATGATATGCTGTCAAACAAAAATTTCGATTCTAAATACATTATTTAATTGGTTTTTGGGATGAAATAATATTATTTTAATAGTAGTAATGTGGACTGAATCAATTTAATATTTTCAATTTTGTCTTACAAAAATCAAATATTGAGAGCAAAAGTGTCATGTGCAAATAAACGTTTCCAATTGACATCGATATTTTACTAGTACATACATACATAAACATATGTCAAATTGTTAACCCATTAAGTAATTATTATAAATATTTTCACACATTCGAAAATGTATTTGACTGAATATATATTTACATGCAACGACAATTTTCTCCATTTTCGTTTATATTTCGAATGCCATTCTGTCTATATATATTTTTGTATGTCTATTTTATTCATACTTGGTGGCATTATGCCAAAATAATTGCCATCTCGTTATTTATATACAGAAAATAATTCTTTGAATGGTAGGTATGTACATACCTACATATATATGTATATGACCGGACCATTGATCGTTTGTGCATATTTATACGTTCAGGTTCACTCTATGGCAACGAAAACACGTGCTACCATTTAATCGTTCTTATAATTTGCATGCTTAAAATTTTCATTTTATTAGTACTTCAGGCAATCAATCTGTTTCGGATAGACAAAGTGGTTTTTCTTTAGCGTACTTATGTAGGTATACATATAGAATTTCTTTATTGTTTAATGTTTATGTTATTAACAAAGTTCAAAGGTCATAGAAGCACTTAAAAGATGAAAAATAATTGGAATGAAAAACATTAAATTTTGAAGTAATGGTTTGAATACAACATCATGGTAAGATAATTACTAATTAATTAACAATGAATAGAAAATTTTTCGATGAATTTATAAGGACAAAAGAATTTCCCATTATTTAATTAATTTTAGGTATTCGAATAAAATTGATGTCTATAATTATTTAATGTTTAATTTTTAACTTTAATCTTAAAAATAAAAAAAAGTTCATTTAATTTTAAAAATTCTAAAGATGACGCGGGCGGATAAAAGCAGAATTATTATCGTTAGATGCCTTTGAATCTTGAAGTTTAGCGCCATTAAAAAAAAAAAGAAGAATTTTTTTTCGTTATATGCAAAATTTAAATTAAACACCTATGAATGGACTTAGTCTATTAACATAATTAATAGGATGATCACTGATTCCAGTTTCTTCGATTGACAAGAAAAGAAAAATATAGGAAATTTCAAATCTGAACCGATTTTCAGATAAAGACCATATAACGAGTTCTCGAAAATTAAATAGTTTTCATAAATGATAACAAATCTGTAGCGGCTCGCTTTTGGAAATTGTTTACTGTCGATATGAATTCTGAAAGGAATTTATTTCGACATTAGACTTTGTTTTTTGATTATAAAAAATTATTTAAAAAATATTTAGATTCTATTTTTCCTTTCAAAGCTATCAAATGTGTTTTCTATAAAATGTGTTTTTTCTGATTACAAGAAATTAATTTAAAATAATTAATGTGTTATTTTTAATGAATAATAAATCAACAAAAATGTTGTTATATAAAGATTAAAATCAGTGTTCTAAATATTTTTGCGCTACGAAATAATCTATCAATTATTGAAGATAGAAATTAATATTATTATTTCTACAAATCTTTAATTTGGTGTTAAGACGGTTCATAGTTATAGCCAATATAATAAAATATTTTGAATATTATCTTCTTGTATTAAACGATGTGACAAATATTTTTATTTCTACGTTAACCCTTTCAGAACCAAGTCCAATATATTGGACAAATCTATTTTGATAAATTTTGTTCTAAAAATTGATAGAACAAAATTTAACAAAATTGATTTGGTCAATATATTGGACTTGGTTCTGAAAGGGTTAAATACATAAACGTCCACTTTCCCAATATGTAATTTAATATTTTCAATTTTGGACTTCCTTATAGAACTATTTATAGTCGTAATTTGTATAGCTTGAACATTTATTGTTGGTCAAAAGTAATTTCTAATTTCTTCGAGGTCAATAATCATCATAAAAAAAAGGTATTCCACTTAAACCATTTAATTTAATCACCTAAATTTAGCCAAACATTTCCCTTTCTTTCTATTAAAGGCTAGAATTAATTAAAGGGATCATTACGATTATTGAGTTATTACATCATTTTTTTAAAATACTGTATTTTCTAAAAATTTTAAACATAAAAAAATAAGTTCAATTTAGTAACACTTGTTATTATGAATAAGGAAGTTAATTTATTATTTGAGAAAAGGCCCTAACATAAATTTTTTCAAAAAGGGTTTTTATATGAAATCTGGTAATTTGGGATATCTGGCAACATTATTTTACTAAATTTCAACAAAAACATGGTTTTTTCCCACTTTTTAAACGGCTCCTAATATCAGTTCGTTGAAAAAATACTTAGTTTTTTTTTCACTCTCCTGAAAAATTCGAAAAATAAGGGTTAGGGCCTTTTGACAAATAATCATCGATATATTAAAAGGTACAAAAGTACTAATTAATAAGATACTTTATAACGGTATAAATGGTTTATTAGATACTTTTCGAAATTCACCCTGTTACAATTATTATAAATTACATACGAGTAGTTAAATGTATTTAACTCTATATAGGTATTTTAAATTTATAATTGATTTTAAATTTGTTTAAATATTTGCTGATTCATATATTATGTAGGTCAATTTGATACCGTGTGGACATTTAGGTTTACGTGCACATTTTTGAATAGCCGACACAAAATTTTGTGATAACACAAATTTATTGCAATTTTACGCAATAGGTAAATAGCTAAACTAAAACGCAACACTAAACAAAAACCTCGCACTCCTTTTTTCATGATTAATCACTAGGTAATATTGCTATTGTACATGGTGTGCATTTATAATACATGGCCTGATGCCTACATAGTAACATGTAATAGCTGTCTGGAAAATTTCTATTGAAGAGATTTTAATCGCCATAAATTAATGTGAAATTATCGAGCTATTTTTTTCCATTTTTATACTGTTATTGGTATCCCCTATGTGTATTGTTCGGTAGGTACTTCTCTTTGATTTATTCATATCGATATTACATATGTATGTATGTAGATAATGTGTGTGGAATTTTCATTTCATTTCTATTGAATTTGAACTATATAATCAAAGTAATTTATTAAGCCTATTCAATTATTCATATATAGTCAATAATGGTGACCCCAATGAATGCAATTACTAATTATTTAGCACCACTGCAATAAGTATTAAAAAAAAGTTTGAAGAAAACCCTCAATAAGTTATTAACGAAAAAGGAAAGTAATCCATAATTTCATGCCATAACACACATTAAATAAATTAATTAAAAAAAAAATATTTTTTACATGAATTTCCATCTTACTTTATATCTTATAAATTCGTCAATTATTACGACAGAGTCAATTCGGTTTAAAATTTCCTACTCTATATACAGAATAGCCATAGTACTCTTTAAATAATTTTTTACAAGCTTTAAAACAGAAAACGATCTTTCTCCTGACTTATTAGAAAAGGGAAACTGTTAAAAAAAACCAGTAAAGAAGGAATAATTGGCTTGTTTATTATCTACGACTTTATTCGTGTCTATTTTATCTGTACAAAGTACAACATATATAAATATTAAGCAATTTGAATACAATAGATTAAAAACTCTAAAAATAACATTAAATTAATTGCAGCGCCATAATGGGAGGTCATGGAACTTGTTGGTCTATTAACAAAATCTTCATTTTTTTATTCTCTATCATTTGTTATAGTCATTTTTTTCTGTAATCCAAATATTTTTCGAATAAATGATTAAAAACCCTACAAATGACACAAAATTAATTGCAGCGCCATAACGGAAGGTCGTACAACTTTTTGGTCTATTAATGTTATCTTCATTTTTGTACTCTCCATAATTGTTATCATATTCTTTTTTTTTCTAAATACAGACTATCTTTCGAGTAAATGAATGGTTTATATCAAAATTAGGTGCACACTGTACCACAGCTTCCGCTATACTTTGTCCGATTTGCTCCAAAATAATAGAGATCTTATTCTTGGACTACATAATAAACTATTCAGCTTTCTAGCTTCAGCCGTTTGGCCAAAATCTTGATCATGGACAGACGGACATGCATATTTCGACTTAGAATTTCACGAGAAAGACAATGGTGATGATTCTAGGATGAGTATTAAGGGGCATTACAAACTCCATACAAAAGTAGTAATACCCTTTGATTAATATCATACGGGTATAAAAATTGGTATTTCGGGGTCCTACGCGACCCCATAGTCCGCTTACCGCTTAATCTGACACTGTCGTATGATAATAAGTAACTTGCCCACACGAAAACGAAAATGGGTACGCCTCTTTTCCAATGATTGACCACTAAATTGTTTTCTAGAGAGAAAAAAAAGCCAAATATGCATATGCAATATATTATGTATGATATGTATAATAAATCACAAGTTTTCGTTTGTTTCCTTGATATGAATTACTTGTGTCAGTTTATTTGATGGCTATCGTTTTTCATGCCCGAAAATGGTTACCACAAAATGAATGTATTCGTTCCCACAGAGCTTTTCACTATCTTTTAATTTGAATTATATAGGTATACAATGGGAAGGCCTTTTTACAGTTTATTTTATATTATATGGATACATGCACATATGTAGAGACATATTATACGTCTCCATATACATAACTACGTTTACACACACAAACACACATACATATCTTGTTCACCTTTGTCGGATATATTAAAATGATATTAAATTACACGGTTTTTTTTCTGTTTTTCCCCGTTGTTAACTGATCCATACCAAAGCTTATCCGATTGTATTGATTTTCTCACAATATATTTATTGGTATCTACAAGAAAAACTGCCAAATGTACATATACTTTTCACATAGAATTATTTAATAAGAAAACGAAAATTTATTGTTAGAAATTGAATTTATTCGAAGATAAATATTTCTATGTATCTTAAGTCTAGAGTCTAGAGAATATTAACTTCAAGTAGATTGGTTGGCTGTATAATGTATTGTAGTGTTAGTGGCTATATTGATGTCTATAATAAAATGGTAATGTGATATAATTCGAAACTTAACAAAAACAACCCTTTATGGTATTACACCCTTTTATGTTATTACACCTTTATACGATCATATCGGATTATATATCGTGGTGATAATACAATCTAAAACCCGAATGCCTAGACGGTACATAAGTAATTTTAATGCTTGACAGACAGTAATTGAATTTGGAGTTTATGACCTTAGCAAAAATTGATTGTGAAAGAAGGACACACCTACTTACATACATACAAGCTACACATTGAATTCGTAAATGTATATAAATGATTGATGATCTTACATATGATTAAACCTATCCATTTATTAGAAGTTCATTCAGATTCATCAATGATGCTTATATAGGCTGGATGAGTCTTTAGTGGGAGTTTCTAGTAATGGTCGACAATTGTATTTGTGAGGAGGCTGTAAAATGTTAACCACCCATTTACTTCTCATACTATTTTCTAATCCATATATATTTTTCGTTCCCATTAATAATTTTGCTGCAGATCACTTAGTGAGTACAAGAGTACAAAAAATAAGGAGTATATGTTGAATCTGAGACCGTGTGATTGGATTGCACTGAAAAACAATCAAATAACGGAATTATCTCAAAAAGGACAATGCTTAAAAGATGTCAGCAAGCAAAATTGATAGGTGAGTGTTCACTAGGGTGGTTCGTTTTTTAAATTTTGTTTTTATAAAATTCTAAGAAAACGCATTTTCTATGCGTTTTGTTATTGCAAAAACCATTTGTTTTATGACTTTTTGTTTTTTTGTCTTATCTTCAATTTCATCTGCCTCAAAAGGCCACTAAAGTTAACCACTCTAGTGTCATCGTAGTTTAGAATGAAAATTATGAATGTACCGTATTAGAAAGTAGTTCAGTTTTATGTTCTGTTTCGTTTATTAAAGGCTCCAAATTATTCGATTTGAAGAAATCAACATTTTGTCATGATTACGACGGAAATGTTTCACATCGTTATGAAATATTTATTGTTAAATCACTTTATAAGATATTTATAAGTAGATATACTTTAAATGTTATCTCATTGACTACTATAAAATATTCATGTCAATACAACATAACGACATACCGTATATATTACAATGATCCTTATTTTTTCGTTAACATTCTATTTCTACATGCATCTGTGATGGAAAACATAATCCTTTGGGAAATGTGAAGTTATTTTCTTGTACTACTATGTACATATGTATATCTGAAAAAGAATTCTCGAATATGCATACGTTTATATGTTCATTGAAACCATGACTAAACTGAACAGACAAAGTCCAGAAAGATGTTTCTATTGTTCTGGGATTTAATGTCGTGTGAAACAGAAATGTTCTTTTCTTATTTATTTATGTCAACTATCTAGATTCTAGACGTTATGGGATTATGGGATTATAATTTGGTAAATCATTTTTATTCTAGTAATAATATGGTATGGTGTTGGTGTATATATGTATGTATGTAGGTACGTCTAAAAGCTAATAAGTACAACTTAGAATTTTTTTGGTATAATTTGAAAAATAAATTAATAACAATATTCCTAATGTTCTTTGCAAATTGATTTTTTGTCGTTATTGAGAGCGGCCAATATACTATATGTGCCCTGCCATATGTGCGGTTGTCTCTCGGCATCCGGCGATCTGGCTGCAAAACCATTATTATTAGAATCTTGCCTTCAAGAAAAATAAGGAATCCATATATATAGACTTTTCATTAATCGTACATTAATTATACATAGCCGGTTAATTAGTCCAGCTCCATTACTTCAGTTGAACAATTCATTTCAGGGACATTTCAAGAACATCAAATGGGGTGAATGTTACTTTAAAGGACATACGAAGAGGAGGGGTAGGGGATAAGATGTCCTACTCCCAACACACATTTACAGTGTCTAAACTTCTAGGTGCCCCCTACCATTAGAGGGGGGTTCAATTTTAACAAAAAAGTAGGTTAATTTTACATTTAAATGAGTTGTAAAAAAAGGAAGGATTAAATGACAAATAAGTATGGTATTTATACTATAAGTAGTACTTGTGGGCAGTTTTTAAAATTAACGCGAAAGGTGTACCCCTCTCCCCCTCATAATAAATTGTTAAATTGTGTTTTTCCATACAAAATCAAGAATTTAAAATTAAACCCCTACTTTAAGGTAGGCCGCCGAAAAATTTTGACATTAGAAACGTATTGGGGAGAAGGGTAGAATAACTCATCCCTTCTACCCTTACCCCTCCTCCTCATGGGGTCCCTTAAAGTAAAGTTTTACCCAGAAAATGTTTGTTACGATCTTTGTTTGTTTGATCTTTGTTTGTACAAATCAATAGGTACCTATAGGCAATATATTCGACATAATGTATATGAACCGACAGTCTTAAGTTAAATCAGACCAATCACTATATAATCTAGATCTAGAATGTAACCTAGGACGACTCGTTCCAATGTCCATCACAAATATCTTAAAACAAACTATATCTAGATCTAGACACTTGGCCTGTAAAATAGTTCATGATTATTTAGAAGGAATCTTATATCGTAGATGTTCAGGAACGATAAATAACGATAAATAATTAAAATATTTGAGTTAAGTCAGTTTTACATTGAGGAGGACAATATTTCTTTTTTCGATAAGCTGAACAAATTAAATATAAGATTTATACCTACTTACAAAAAGAATTTCTTTTTAAGAGTAGGTAGACCTTTCTTATTTACTTTTACTTAATCTTTAATTAAACCAATTAGCTTATTAGATTGAACCAGAAGCTATACACTGATTACACAGCTAAGTCGTACAATTAGGTATAATAACAAAATCCAAATTAACACAACAAATTTTTTCTTGTGACATAGTAGGTAGGTAGGATATTCATTCATGCAAAAAAAAAAAAAAAAATTCTTCCACATCTATGAATTATTGAATTATATGTACCTTAATGAAAATAAATAGTGGACCAGAAGTTCTAGTCAGGTGTAGTTGGTATAGGTATGTATACATATGTATATGTATGTATATACTATAATATCAACCAAAATCAATGAATTCAATTAACAATTCTAGGATAGGTCAAATTAATCTTAAACATTATAGTTGGGAATCCTTGTTATGACAATTATGACATACATCAGAACGTAGAACGCAAATGGTAATATTCCTAGGGATGTGTTATACGTACATATATGTGGTTGCATACCATTATGACTGTGGAAATACACATTATCTATTTGATTTGCCTATTTTATGTATGTAACATATGTACATATGTACAAATACATAAATGTCCGTACAAAGTTTCATCATTGGCGTCACCAGAATCTTTTTGAGGGAGGAACGATTTTAATTATTAAGTGTATAGAAATATATTTATACAATTTTAGCATACGAGAGTCTAAAGACAATTTAATTTATAACAAAATAAAATCTTTATACTATGCAATTGATCGTCAGAATAAGAATATTTAGTAACCACACATCATTAATACATGTGATATTTAATTTAACTGTCATTTTGTGGTCTGGTGCCACTGATTAAGAGTCCTAAGAGGTTGGAGAGGCTGAATATATATAGAAAGACATTTATCGAAAAACTTATTATCATCTTCTAGTGATGGACTTAGCACTTGATTTTGCAATGGTTCATTGTGCCTGGTCAACTGTCTATATAATATATCTCCAAGAGTATTATTGATTTTGTCCAAGAACTCAGCCAGTTGTGTCATGGGTTAAGACATAATTTTCCTAGGTATTGGGAAAGGTTTGCCTAATAACCGATGTCTGGTGTTAGCTAATGCTTCATATTCGCAGAGGATGTGCTTTGCTGTCTCTTCTTCAGTGTGACACAAACTGTATGCTCTACGACTTTGAGCTATCACTATATGTATGTATAATTGTATATCCCAATGCATTTGTATTATGTAAGACAAGTTTTCATGGCTGAATTTCATATGTGTATGTAGTGTGCAGTGTGCATTATGCAATATGCATCCCGTCCATGTTTTTTATAAGTTAAACATAGCCTCTTAATTGATAGTGCCAGATGAAATGGGTGGCGAATGAACTGAGGAAGGGTTGAATGCAAATCGGCATGGATGCACATTTTGTTTTTATTTGCACATTCCCTATTATATAAATAGTTAATATATGCACAAAACTCGACTACAACTAGCAAATGGGTGTAATAATGGGGCCACAAGTGTTAGATGTATTCGATAAAATCTACATAAAACTTCAATGTTCTACTTTTTTATTGTGCAAAGATAATATGAAATATTTTATAAACAAGAATAAGACAAGAAAATGTGTGAATATGTGAACATGTGGATTGCATTCATGCATATAATGTGCAATGAAGAAGGAAATAATCCCAACAAATTCTCGTTCTTTCAGGATATAGTACATTTATAAAATGTCAAGTAACTTAAATGACAAATATTTACCAAATCACATACCATACCTATTACACACAAAAAAGTCCAAACTAAAAAACGGGAATATGAGTGAAAATATCATTGGGATGTCTCATGCAGCGACAGTTTCTATTGTATGTAGGTTTGCAGCATGTCCTATTTTATCAATTCACAATTAATACCAGTGGCGAAGCGTAAGAATTATTGATCCCATAATCATAAGACTAATTTAAAAAAAAAAACTTCGTCATTTTAATGAAAAAATACAGAAAAAAAAATTATTTTCGTTTATTCGGAGGTTTTTTAAAAAGTTACACAATTTTGAACTTTCTTAATATTAAAGATATGATTTTGAAACTTTGTATTTTTGTATTATTTTAAATTTGCACCATTTTTTTGCCATATAAAATTTTTGGAAAAAGTTAACCCCTTACATTTTACGAGACTTACATACACTATGCACAATCCTTCCCATTTCTATTAGATCTTAGTACCCTTTAGACGGCAAATTAATAAAATTACATTTAATAATAAATTTATTTGCTTTTTCTTTAAATATTTAAATTTCATGCCTAAGTATAAATATATTTTTGTGTCATGATTTTCTTCCGAGTTCAATTTCGCACGAAAATATTTTATTAACCGAAAATAACGAAAATGTTCACTAGAAAGTAACGTTAAATCATAACGAAACTGGTTTCATGATACCAACATTTTCGTTTTCGTGTGAAATTGAACTCGTGCGAAAGTCAAGATAAGGGCCCAGATGCTCCTGTTGAATTTCTGGCAGATTTTTAAAAATGTCTGGAAATGAATTAGAATTGATAGAATTTTCTAGATGAATTGAATAATAAATATTTACAGAATTTTTTAATTTTTGTAATAAGAGGAATGCGCCCGGCGTTCTTATCTCATCAAGTAAACGAATACGACTGACCTAATTTTTAAAATTAGATATTTTAATTCGATTTATTTCTCAAAAAATAGAAAATAAATATTTC
>JANSTT010018552.1:0-13572 GCA_026745375.1 Platyura marginata
TGGTCCAGAAGATGATGGCAGATATCCGAACAAAAATTCGTAAAGTTCAAGATAATGCGCTTCTGCAATAAATTAAATTGCTTAATCTAAATAGTTAACTGATTTTCTAAGTTTACGACTTTTTTAATTTTGTGCCTTACTTTATTGGCACATGTTATATAGTGTGGCTCTTTATAATGTATGAAAAACCGGAATGCGGCTCTCATTGCCTTCATGGTTGCCCACCCCTGATATATAAGGTTAATAATGGTTTAAATTCTTATGGAAAATAAAATATGTGTACTAAACGATATAATAAACCTAGATATATTTACATCGTTGGATTCCTTAGCTTTAATTATGGGGTAGACTATAGGCTAACCTTCCAATACATGGATATTTAAAAAAAATCTATAACCGATGTTCTATCGAAATGTTTCACCCTATGGATCGTCGGTTAGCCAAATATTTATTTTCGGTTAGATATTTGAAGAAGCTAATTGGAAAAAATCGTTTACTATAAATTTTGTATCTTTGTCTTTGTCGGCCTAAAAAGCAAACCACCAAAATCTACAATTTAATCGATATCGATGTATCGATTAAAATGTAGATTTTTGAAAAAGTGGTTGATACGTGGTTTGGTTTCTAGGCCGACGATATTTCAAATAATTTTATACAGTACAATTATACATGTAGTAATATTAGGATGGATCATTTTCAAAAAAACTTAGATTTGCCAAAGTCCTGAAGGCGGAAAACTTGTGTTATTGCCTAAAAATCTTAAGTTTAAAATATTGTGCAAAAAAAAAAATTATATTTGATGGTCTCGCGACCCGTTCAAAGGTCAAAATTTTTATAAAATTTTTTTATAAAATACAACGAAAAATCCAATCTATAACAAATGATTATCTTTGTCGTGTGGACTTTTTATAAATTATCTATGTACTTACTATAAAATTTTACTCTAATTAGACGTGCAAATAATTGATGAACATAAATCACAATTTATTATCGTAAAATATATTAACCACTAATGTCTTTTACATAATGTACCCTTTTTTACCAAATATTATTGCAAGACAGCACGCAATTTGTAGCAATCAAAACTTTGCCATATTCCAAGAACAAAGCCTAAAGCCTATAATTGCACATAAAGTTAGTTTCAAATTTAATTAAATAAATTTATAGTCTCCATATATAATTGAGTGCATGTTTTTGACCCTTTTTCTTCCGTTTTAACATTTCGGGTTGACATGTGTACATATATATGTGTGTGTGTGTATGTAACATTACTATGAACAAAAAATACAAAATCAAGAAAACATTTCGAACTTTAGAATTCCTAATTATATATAAGTTTCGCGACATCGGAGCACAATATAATGAATTTTTAATTAAATTACGTTTTTTTTTTCGATTGGGGAACAAGGAGAGGAGAGTGTTTGTAGCAAAGTGAATGTTGAACGACGTGTATAATAAATATGAGCTTTTTAGATGGAGTGAGTAATGGAATTTAACGTCACTTTACCTTTGCCACCCGCTGACGATAAAAGGCCACTTCATGATATGGTTTAAGCCAGAGCAGAGAGACCACTTTAAAGCGAAAAGTACAAAGTCAAACCATTTTCAAGTGAAATAAAATTTTTAATTCTTGAGACATTTTTTTTTATCTTTCATTAAATTGTATTGTATTTATATACCTAACCCTATATAGCCTACAATTAAGGATTAATAGAACTTTTTATTTAATTAGATTTTCAACTTAAACTCCAAAATATTCGGGTTTTTTTTCTCTAAACATTTGCGGTAGTTTCGAATTCAACATAAATTGGAATTAAGGTTAAAATTAAATTTCTAACTTTCAAATCATCGACGAGTATCAATTTAAATTGATTTTAGTTTCTTGTGGCTGAAAGCAGTGTCGCCACTCTAATTTAAATTTAATTACATTTTTTTCTATAATTTTTTATTCTAGAAATTGATTTAAATATTTATGTTATCAAACAAAGAGGTTTTTTTTTTCTTACATTTGTATGATTCATTTATGTATTTCAAAAATATTTACAGACTTTATTTATATTATTATGTATGTATATATGGATGCTCTTGAGCTACAAACATCCAATCCATTTCAGATTTAAGTAAAGTGGTTTTTATTTATACACAAAATTAGTAGTTAAGTAACTGGTTAAGTCATAATCGATTGAAAAACTTCTACAGTAACTTTTCAAAAAAAAAAAAATAAAAAAATCAATACATCACCGTCAAAAATATGACTCAATCGATTCTATTGCATAATACGGCTTAATATGTTTTCCCTTTATACGGCAATGGCATACATAAAATGTGTGGAGTGTTTATCAATTTTCATTAGCAAGCGATTTTTCATTGAGTATAAAAACAGGGCTGTCGTAAGGAGAATTAAAAATCTCTGTGACCGGACATTCAAATTAGTATTGAAATATTTGCCTGAAGTTGTAAATATTGCTGAATGTCCGAGGACCTAGTGCTCCTTTAATGAGATATGTTAAATAATAAAAAACTCATAAAAAATTGAAATAAAAAATACTGTGGAGTAATAATTTTTTTCACTAAGAGTAAAAGGGAGAACTATCGAAATTTTGTGATTTTGAGAGATTTTTTTAATTTTAGGATCTGATGATTGGATAAATTATTTAGGTTATAAAATAAAGTACAGGGTACTCAAAATGTTCAGTTTTTCAAAAATTTTTCAAAAATTTGTTAGGGAAGCTTAGATATGCATTGGAACGTGAGATTTGTTAAATCTCAAAGACTAAGATGAACGAAACACGTTTCCAAAATAGACAAAATTCGAGCTTAGGTAAAAATCATGGATGTTAACTCGCAAAGTCAATGGTAAGACTAAGAACGAGATGGAAGGACATGGTGAGCCAAGACTGCCGAACAATGAACATAGGATAACTGGTGCAAGAGAAGATTGGTAGCAGAGGTCAAAGCTACTCTAAAGCTGTAGAGCCATCTGGTAAGGTAAGGTATGTATTGGAACGGCATAAAGTCAATTTAAAATTCAAATTATGGAGCTAAAATTGGAAGCATCATCTCCTTATTTTTAAATTAGTCCCAAACAGTGTATCTATGCTTTGTGTACGTATAGTTTTCTTTCTTATTTCTAATTTCTGCTTACGATTTAGAAGCAGAATCTAGGATCAAAAACCCGCCTTATGAATATGCAATTAAATGCATTCTATTGAAAAATTTATTTCAAGAAATTTTCTCGAAAACTTTTTCCAATTGACGCAGTTTTTTTTTGTTTAAGTAAAAAATGTAAAACAAATTAAATGAAAAATTCCAATAAAATTGCATCAAGGTTCACAATTTCTTTGGGAACCACTCTATGATTTTTTTAAATATCTCCCTGCAAGACGCAATAACATTCCAAAACAAAAGTAAAAAAAATTTAAATTTATGTAATTTGATTTAATTTTCATCATACTGTCAAATGAAGTCTACGTACACTGAATTACGTACGGTTTAATTAAGCGTGCGCTCAGTGGTGTATCCAGAAAATTCTAATTAATTTATCTTTCACGCATATGTTTGTCGATAAAAGAAAGGTGTGTAATATGAAATCATGAGCGCCGGCAAATGGGGTTAATAGGGGTATTTGCCCACTCCTTGATTTTTATTAAACAGGTAAATAACTTGGTAATACTTCTTTTATCTTGATGATGGTTGGATATTTGAATATTAGCATTGAATCATGCCAATGATGTGTATTCAAATTAAGAAGAAAATTACATATTACAATTAAAACCGTCGGAGTGAGAGTAGAAGTATAGTAAATATTAGTAGGTCAAAAATTTGTATTAGTAAACCAAAACTATGCAGTGGAATGAAAAAAAATATGCCAGTTTTCTTCCAAAAGGGGCAAAAGGATCCATGGCAATCTTGGGCATTCTAAATTTTGTAAGATTACCTGCTGTTTATTTTTCGTATTTTTAAATTGTCACATCTTACTCATTTCTTGTAATATTTTTTTCATACAGTTTTTTATCCTTTTTTTTTAAACAAATAAAACATTTTGCTTCTTAGAGCAGAGGGTAATTAATGATATTTTGAATATGATAGAAATAAGTCAAAAAGTGCATAAATTTTAGATTTCACGAATTTTCAACTTTCAAACATGGGTTTTTTTTTAATTGAAGCCACTTGTTGCGCCACTGCATCCTCTAAAATGATATAAAAGGTGACGATCTGTTTATAGCTCGATGATCATAATGAAAAATGAAATTTATTGTGTGCAATCATTCATTTATTTAATCAACATTAGGCTAATACGATGAAATGACTTTTCACCATATAGGAAATTCCTCGGGAATGGTGGTAATCAATCTGGGAAAATATTTTCATTTTTGTTTATTTTACAAATTCATTTTTAGATTTCCCGGTAGTGAATTGATTTATTTATGAAAGAAAAATGATTTATTTGGATAAAAATGGTTGTACATTTCGTGGCACTGTAAGATATTAGTAGATCAACAACATCGAACAGTAAACTTAAATAGAAACTAATGCTGCCCGCTTGAGTATACAAGGTGAAGATTGTAATTCATAATTTATTTATTTATCGGGCTTGCCATTTTAGTCATCACGTCACTATTCATAATTGTCGTACAATCACTAATGCGTGTAGGTCATAATTTTTACTACTTTAATACTTTTTAGGATTCTAAGTTATGATAGTAAAAGTACATCTACTAACTTACGCGCGTTTTAAATTAGATCAGCAATTCTCAAGAGAAAATAAGGCTGGTACACGAGATATTAACTGTTTGTAATGTTTTTTGTTACTCTAGGTACGGACTATACGAAGGACAGTCTGATAAAAACATTAATTACGAGAATACAATTTTTTGAGAAATATGTTTAAATGAAAAGTATGACTCTGGTACTGGTTGTTTCGCTGTTGCTTTATCATCGCCAAACAATGCAAATAGAATCGCCACCATTACCAATCTTTAAAAAAAAAATTAAATTAAGATCAGAAGGGCCCAGGTCAAGTCGATTTTTATACTCATATGATGTTAATCAAGGGTATTATTACTTTGGTACGGAGTTTGTAACGTCCCTTAAAAAAAATTTCAACACCATTGTCTTTCTCGAAATATGCATGTCCGTCCGTCCGTCCATCCGTGCGTACGTCGGTGATCAAGATTCAAGCCAAACGGCTGAAGCTAGAAAGCTGAAGTTTTGACAGTTTATTAGTAGTCCTAGAGTAAGATCTCTATTGTTTTTAGAGCAAATCGGACAAAAAATAGGGGACACTGTGGTACAGTGTATTTGGAAGGTAGTCGATATGTAGAAAAAATGAATATGACAACAATTATAGAGAATACAAAAATAAAGATTTCATTCGCAAACCAAAAAGTTGTACGACCTACCGTTATGGCGCTGCAATCAATTTTATTGAATTTCTAGGGTTTTTAATCATTTGTATTGAATTTACTCAATTATATTTATTGTACAGACAAAATAGACACGGACAAAGTTGTAAATAATAAACAAGTACTCAAACGGGTATATTATAATCGACGTAGCCAATTTTTCCTTCTTTACTGTGGTTTCACTTAAATATTTCTTCTATATGAAGTATGAGAACATACTCATATGGTTAACACTTTGTGAATAACTGTGGACTAAAATTAGCCATTTTTTTTTCTCGATAGTATCTACGCATAAATTATAAATAGTTTCACAATATAAAAACTCACCGGATGTAAAGACATTTATCCAAAATTGTATGTAGAGTTCACATTTTTCCTGCAATTTTTCCATTTTGTGTAAAACTTTCTCATAAAAATGTAATCTATCCAAATACAATTTACAATCTATGTAATTCTTGACAGTAAAAAATCTCATAAATCATTCTTCTCTTGTACAATAACATTTCTTTATAAAAACTCGGGAGGGTTGTTTATTGTTTGATTTCTTGGAACGTTAAGATTTTTTCATTTCTTTTATTTCAACATTAAATCTGATGATTTTCACACATAACTTATATATTATGTATGTATGTATGTATGTATGTATGTAGGTGGCGTGGTGGGTGGTACAAATCACTTAAAATGCTCGCAACTCTTAATATTATTAACTTTAAGAACAAATTTATGGAATTCGGGAAAAAAAAAATTTGTTTTCCTAATTTTCCCTTAGATTTTCGATAAAAGTTCCTTAAAAAAATCATATCTAAGGGATCAATGTTTTTTTTTTATCAGTTAGCTGCTTCGAATATCTATCGGAACAAAAATATTTGGCCGACCGTCCATCGATATGGTGCAAAATTTTCATAGAAAACTAATTTCAAAAACATCATATTAGTAAAAGATTTTTTAAAAATTGGGATTAGAATTTAGCTTCGAAATTTCACGCAATTTAAACCTGAGACTTGTACGAATCTAACGATATATACTTCTATATGTTAGGTCTATCTCGGCGTTAAGTATTTATTCATAATGCTTCGAATCAAATTTCCTTTTTTGTTCGAAATTTAAGCCGCTTTCAGGTGTTCCATAATAAATGTGAAATGCCATAATATTTTTTTTTTATGTATTTTCTTTAAAGAAATATTTCACACCATAACTACTCTGAACTCAGCAATGCCATTATGAATTCGATTTTTTTTTTTTTGTGCGGTTCAATAAAAGGTCTCATCTTCTCACTGCATCACGTCTGATGGTGTATATTTGCGGTACCTGTTTTGTATGATACGTCGAAGAAGTCTTGGGGGTCAGGTTCAATCACGAATCACGAGAAGAGATGCCTGTTTAATTTTGAGAAAAAAAAAATTATATAAATTACATTTCAAATGGGTTTTTTTTTTGTTTTTTATTTTTTATTTAGTATTCATCATTGGTTGTACTGACCTATTGATTTCATGATTTGGCATTTTATTGGTAAAAAGTTGCGCTGATACTTTCTATAGTTGTATATGATGTGAAGATGATCGCTGTTGAATAGAAGAACTAGGCCATTTGGATAATCGTGACTGTTATAATTCCATTTTGCAAAATAATTTCTATTGTTTTCTATTGAGACTTGAGACATTGCGTGATTGGTATTTCATTGTCTATACAAATATGTTTCTAACCTAAATTTTAGTTGGATTATGCATACAAAGATACATAGCTACGTCCTACCTGCTATATTTATGTAGGTACTAACGCTCTTGTACCTTGTCTATAATTTAAAGTTGCTTGCTTAGAGTATACAAAATTTAATTAAAAATAATGCTGATTTCTTTCTAAATTATAGAAAATCAAAAGAATCCCCCCGTCACGGTGGTTCTTTACCTGTCTATCTTCAGCCGTTTAGCCAGAATCTTGATTACGACGAACACGTCGATTTCAACTTAAAATTTCACGACAAAGATGACGGTGAATATTGAGGAGAGTTACAAACTATACAAAATAACTAAATATTAATTTAAAATTATTTTATTTACATCTTCATTTCCAATGGTCTACTAAACTCTAAAATATCTGGACCTATGGAAACTACTCTTGAGCACATAAAACATGACGACAGATGCTATATGTGGGTAGGTGCCCAGTAATAATAAAATATAAACAATTTGTTAATAAAATGTAAATACAATAAAAATGCTTAATAAATGGAAGAAACTTAGAAATTCGTCTTTTATTTTGCACAAATTAATTTCAGTTAAAGATCAACAAGACTCATCAATACGATATAGAATACATTTTAGGTAAAGATCTACAAGACGCTTCAATATCGGAAAACTGATATCGCCAATTTAACAGGCTTCCCCGAAAACCGCCAAATCACAGTGAGAGATGTATGTACCATTTTGAATTTTGAAATTTTAGAAATGATGGAATATCGAAAAACTGAAAACGCCATTAGAACGGCCGTCTCTTAAAACCCCTAAATACCAATTTTCATGAAAATATCTCGATAAATAAGGATTTTCCAAAATTCGAATTTCAAAACGGTACATGCAGCGCCATCTCTGGGTTGGGTTACCTGCTAGTATTATGAACTCCTGATCCAAAAATTTTTAATTTGTCGTTTTAGACAATTTTTTTCGTCATTTTCGTGGGGTGTCGTTTGGCAAAAAATTATTTTTCAAATTTTTTCTTTGGTCAAACGACGCCCCACGAAAATGACAAAAAAAAAATGGCTAAATCGAAAAATTAAAAATTCTCGGATCAGGAGTTCATAATACTAGCAGGTAACCCAACCCAGAGATGGCGCTGCATGTACCGTTTTGAAATCGGATTTTGCAAAATCCTTATTTATCGAGATATTTTCATGAAAATTAGTGTATGGGGATTTTAAGGGACGGCCGTTCTAATGGCGTTATCTGTTTTCTAATATTCCTTCATTTTAAGAGACGTTGTTTGGCCAAAAAAAAATGAAAAAACCTTAAAAATATTTATTGTCAAACAACGTCCCACGAAAATGGCGAAAAAAATGTGTAATTCGATTCATAAATTCCAGCAGATAACTCATCCCAGAGTTGATGAATCTTGTAAATCTTCAACTGAAATTAAATCATGCAAAACAAAAGACGAATTTTTAAGTTTCTCTTATTTATTGAAATACTTTTTATTGGCTTTATTGACATTTTATTAACAATAATTGATTGTTTTTCATTATTCCTGGGCACCTACATGCAGCATATTTTCTGTTCTCGTTCCAGAAATATCTAAGTTTAGAGATTAGACCATTGGAAGCGAAGACGCCTGAGAAATAATTTCAAATTTATTTATTTAAGAAATGTATTTAGTTACAGAATCCCTGCCTACCTTTTTTTTAGTTGTGCAATTGATAATGCACTGTACAATTCCATTAGTACATGAGCAGCTGAAGCAATATGAATATTAAGACTGCTCTACGCCCAAAAAATCCATTCACACTAAACGCTGTAGAAGAAATATTCCGTATGCATGATATAGATGGGTATGGGTAAGGTAAGCTGTCAATAGCAAATAATTGGCCAAACATAAATCTTGGATATTTTTCTGTTCTACACGGAAAGAAGACATTTTAAAGTGAACAGATAAACACCGTCCACCAGTAAAGAATTAGATGATCTTCCTTACTTTACATGAATGTATGAGTGAATAATTTTTATTCCTATTTATAAAAAGTTCTTTGTAAATTAAAAAAGTTTTATTTGAATTATTTATTTAACATCAAGAATTATAATAGAAAAAAACAACAACAACAATTTTCACTGCTGTATTTTAATTTATATATAAATGATACAGTTGAAGCAGCCATACGGCAATCTTGCATAATCATTTTTAAGCCAAACAATTAATATCTGCATTTTCAAATAAATCATCCATAGAGCTCCATTAAAAGTAAATTTTAAATATAAATACGATAAGTCAAAGCTTGGTATAGACTATAGAGTATAGACTATAGATGCAGGTCTAGGTATATAGTCGGCATATTTCCATTACCATTCATGAAATGATAATTTCATTGCAAATCACAATTCAGGAAAATTATTAAAATAAATTAATGGCCAGCCACCATTCGATATGAATGAAACAAATTTCAAAATGCCAAGAGTTCGTATAATATTAAAATAAATTTTACTGTTTGGTTAGGGCAATGCATTGCACAAATGCACATTGCACACCGTAAATAAGTAATTAAACCCATGCAGTTTGTTGTTATGTACAATATATGAACATAATCGGTACTCGGTACATATTCATTTGAATATCATTATTGGAAATGTGGTCACTTGATCATTAAATAATATAGGTTTAAGAGTAAAATTCGTGCACCCAGTTGTTGTTGTTGTTTTTGTTGGAAATATGAAAATTAATGGATAACATGGATAAGACTCATGGAGAGACATTTACACAAAGCTTGAACATTGTATTATTAAACTGCATTTACCTATATTGAAAATATTTCGAATTGAAATTTTTATGTCGTCCTAACCCATTAAATACATATATATCAGGCACGAAGCGTAACATTTGTGAAGACGGAAGTACACACCTACTCAGATTTTATGTAAGAATACAAAATGAGCATTTCTTGGAAATAATAAAATAAATCACTATCGAAAACATGTCTTGAGAATTTCTACAAGTTTTTACATTGGATGGATAATGAGAATGAGAATGGATGATGAGAATGTCTTTTTTTGATTTTATTATTTTCTCTTTTAGATGTTAACTCAATTTTCTCCACAACAACAAAATGCTTTAAGCATCACTCATTTATTAGAAAAAGATTTCGAATCACCTGGTTTTAGGTCAGTTTTCGACGAATAAACCTTTCGACAAATAAACCTCAAAACCTTTAAATGCAATTTTCATTTCAAGAAAAATTATTGAAAAATCACATCATTAATTAATTCATAAACCGAAAAGTCATAATCATTTTTTTTCATTAGAAATCAATCAAAGCCAATCTGCTGTGCAGGTGGACTACATTTTGAAATCATATATGTTATGATCTGATTTCCATTGATTCCGAAAAAGGCTTTTAATACGCTACAGAGAAACTTTAAGTGCGCAAATATCTTCGATCTACACATTGTGTCTGTGACTGGCTCTGTAATTACCTAACCATTTAGCGATAGAGACTAAAGGTGTGCTTGAAATCGCTATTGGCGAACTTATCATGAATTCGTGACATATCTTCGGCAGCCATCTTTAGCAGTTTTTCGATTTTCTGGACAGATAGTAGTACAATACCGTATGTCGGATACGTACTGAAAGAAAGAAAACTAATTTAAATCAACTAAAGACGCTGTTGAAATGGTGCAAATCTACGGTGTAAATGAAGGTATATTTGAAATTAAAGGATATTAGGAGTAACTATAAAGATTTTAATTCAAACATTTAAATCAAAGTTCAAACTTTTGATCAATTAATAAAAACGATTAAGAAGACATAAATGGATGGAATCGATGGAAAATTTTTAATATTTATAATTTTAATTGATTTAAAAAAAACCTCACCTTTGGGCAAAAATCCTAAATCCTCCTTGACCAAAATAAAAATACAAAAAATGCTCATCTATATTTAGAACATGTATATTTTTGTGTCCTTAATCTTAATACTGTTACAAAATAAAAAAAAAAAAAAACACAACAACAATACAAAAGACGGTACAAATTTTGCATTTACACAACGCACTATATATATCACTAAATACTCTCTAATCATAGGTATATATCACTTAATTCACTAAAGTTATCCTAATTACTATTTTTATACAGTTTTTTTATTGTTGTTCGGGTACAAAAAAGCCTCATCATACTAAATTTGTCAGTATTTTTTTTTTCATTTTCATTTGATATTTTAAAATTGTAATTTGTGTGTATTAAAAACGTTTATGTAATATAAATGTCTAAAATATTTCTAGTGGGTAACGCTTGACTTAAATACATTCTTTGTATCGTATATGTACAGGGTGACCAACGAAAATGGGGCGAACGTAAACATTTTTATCTGTTTTCTTTTTTTTTTTTGTGATCGATTTAAATTAAGCTAAAAATTGTTAAATTAGGGTGGGGCCATTTATCCTCTTTGATTTGAATTTTTATGCATAGAAGTCCCAACCAAAAAGCCATATTGATATGTTCATACTAAAGCAATCGTTTGGCATATCTTTTTGGGTTCTTAATAAAAAAAAACATTTCATACAAACTTTAGAACATTTTATTTAGAATAGAATCGAAAAATTCTATCAATCTAAAAATTTTTATTTAGGATTCATTGAAGGGACTCGCTAAAAGGAGCCATTTAGCATTAATCGTTTACTAAAGTTTGCCTGGCATTGGTTTCAGAGTCATTTAAAAAAGAAAAAAAAACTTCAAATATTGGGTTCAGAAAAAACCACCAAAAGTTTTTGATAGGGTGGCCCGATTTATAAAATTTTAAATCCATTTTAAAGCTAACACACCGTAGTTAATTATAAAATTTAATTTTTAGTTTATTTTTAATTTTAAAAAAAAGTCATTCTGCTCCATCCTAATTTAATTATTTTTGGGACTTAAAAAAAACTTAAAACTTAGGTACAATCGAAATTATTCAAATCGATTAGGAAAGAAGAAAAAAAAGTTACTTTCACCACCCATTTGATGATGATCACCCTGTATACATAACATATACGTAATAAATATTAATTTAAAGGAACTCTGTAATACAAATGAAAACAAAAAAATAAAAAAAACACAATTTTTTTTTTTTAAACCGAACCAAAAACAAATTTAAATTAAACAAAATTCACATACTTGACTCAATACTTATGATTTTCTTAATTTAAATGTGTCTCCATGAACTTTTGTTTATACATAAATTTTAAAAATAAACTTTTTTTTTCTATTTACACACATATTAAATAATGTTTTTTTTTTTTATTTACATAACGAGAAAAAAAAATTATAATAAGCAAAAATGTAATTTATACACTCCAAAAAAAAAAAAAAAAAAAAACAAAAAAAAATAAGAATTTTGGGAGCACATCAAGAGCTTATGCCAAGCATTATTTTTATTTTTATTTTTTGTTACTTTAATCGGATTTGAACACATCATGTACAGAGAATATGATTAAAATTCGCTAAATCTACTTCTACACTTATGTACTGCGCTTTTATATCTGTTTTTATTTGTCTGCTTGTGAATACGCGATTGTTTGGTATCCATACAGACGTCAAAATATCATAAATCAAATACAAACATTCTATGTACACATATCTTGATGCATATTTATTTATGTTTATCATTCATACATTTATTATATAATTTCTGGTGGCATATTTAATACGTAAGTATATGATAAACGTATGTGGATGTATGTATATTTTAAGGGGGGGGGGGGAGGTTTTAGGCATCATAAAATAGAATTGATATGTGGACATAAATTTGGTTGGAGTGATGACAAATACTGTGTATAATAACATCGAATTGAGCTCATTTTGTTGACAAACTAGGGTCGTTTTGATTCCATTTTTCTATAATTTTTTTTTTATTTTCCAGCTTCACAAGAAAAATTTATCTTCAGAACAATTTATCTCACCGACAATCTATTTCATGAATGATTTATCTCACGCATCATTTATATACATATGTACAGGGCCGGCTATACGTCTGGTACATTTTTATTTAAAAAGATTTGCCAATTATTTCACATTAACCTCTTCAGGCATATTGACACATTTGTGAACGTTTAGTTTTGCCTTTTAGAATAAAAAAAATAAAAATTCTTCCCACAAGAAGTTAACCCTTGGAGGCAGATTTTGACGGAGTTTATATAAACCATTTACCTACTACATTCTTGTCGGTCGTATTAAATTTGAGTTTTTTTAATAGCTGAATGTTTCCGAATATTTTGTTTTGTTTCCCGTACTGTTTGTTAGTGTTTAATACAGATCGATATTCAGTAGGATGTAAATAATTATCTATTTTCCTGTCCCCTCAAAAAGCACCATTTGTGCCATGGACGAACCGACCCAGTATATGTACGTATAATAAATAATTTCAACCGAATTGAACAAATAACGGTTCATTGATTTACCCATTAGGACCAACAAAAATTATGCGGCAGATTAAG
>JANSTT010018553.1:0-13570 GCA_026745375.1 Platyura marginata
TGAGTATTAAGGGGCGTTACAAACTCCGTACCAAAGTTATAATACCCTTTGATTAACATCATACGGGTATAAAAATTCTTTAGTAGATCTTCAAGAATGAGTCAAATGAGTCATACGCGAGATTTTTCTATTTATTTTGTTTCTTTCATAATAACTAGACTTTATTGAAAAAAAACCAGTAAAGAAGCAATAATTGGCTACGCCAATTATAATATACCCGTATGATGCGCACTTGTTTATTATCGACGACTTTGTCCGTGTCTATTTTGGCCAAGATTTTGGCTGTACAACAAATATACAATATTAAGTAAATTGAATATAAATGATGATTCAAAAGCCTAAGAGATAACAAAATTGATTGCAGCGCCATAACGGTAGATCATAGAACATTTTAGTCTATCAATGAAATCTTTATTTTTTTAATGTTTATCATTTTTGTCCTTAACCAAATATTTTTCGAGTAAATGATTAAAACCCTAGAAATTAAATAAAATTGATTGCAGCCCCATTACGGTAGGTCGTGCAACTTTTTGGTATATGAAGGAAATCTTCATTTTTATATTCTCTATAATTTTTTCTACATTCCGACTACCTTTATATCAAAATTACGATTTGCTCCAAAAACAATAGAGATCTTACTCTGGGACTACAAGATAAACTGTCATAATTTCAGTCGTTTAGCCGGAATCGTGATCACGGACAGACATGCATATTTGAACTTAGAATTTCACCATAAAGAAAATGGTGTTATAATTTTTTTTTTCTTTTCGTTAAGAGGCGTTGCAAACTCCCTACCAAAGTTATAATACCCTTTGATTAACATCGTACGGGTATAAAAAGATATAAATATAGGAAATACGCGAGGAAATAGGAAGCTAAAATAATGTTTAGTTTATTTTGCATTTTCGAAATTTGATTTTTTTGCGTTTTAAAATTTAATTTAAAACTATTTAGATGTTGGTTTTTTTTTTAAACATCACTCAATATGTGTCCGGAAACATTTAAACTAACAAAAATACGTTAAATATATGTATACGATACACATTACAGATTAAATAAATTTACTTTAATTTCAAATAAATGTTGTTACATATAATCTATTAACACAACATTGACACTATTTACATATCAAATAAAGTTTATGCAAAATAACATGGAAGTTCTTCTATGCTATTTCCTATTTGCCCTATATATATATATATAAAACGAATCATTTCCCGTAATTATGCGCAATACAAACATTTTGTAATTGAAAATTTTCTGATACAATTTTCATAAAATCCGTAGAATAATTTTTATTACATAGTTTTGGTATTTATACAAAGTGCATTTACGCGCGCATAAATACACAAAGTGTAAAGAGAAAAGATGCCGCCAACCATTTTTACTTTAAGAAAAAGGCCGACATTTATAATATTGTGTTGTGTTGAATATAGCAAAAGATTAAAAAAGATTGTTTTAGACAAGTTTTTTTTTTTTTTTTTTAAGAACATGTTCTGTTTCTTGTGAAAGAAAAACAACTTTACAATTTCGATTTGTAAGTAATAAAGAGGCCGACCTTTTAAGTCAAATTTACTACTAGTAAAATGATTATATTAGTCGGATCACACATCAAAAATTTTTCTCATATTTATAAAATGAATTGGATGTGTAAACATTAACAGAGATTTCGTTTGAAATGTTCACTGTATACGTTTTATTATTGTTATTATGGAGAGGTGTCAGAAGAACATAAATATTCTTAAAAATTTAAATTGCAGAATGATGTGTTGCTGATTCACTGGAAAACTATTTTAAACAGGAATTGATTTGTTTGATATTAAGTATGTAGAATTGTAGATCTATCTATATATGTACTGTACATGTACAATATGCATGGCGAACTTTTAAGTAAGTAATTTTGTACCAATTCAAGGGCTGTACGGATGGTAACATTTTTTTGATGGGGTTTTCCACAGCAGCATTTCTTCTATGTTTTTTGATCGATTTGAAAGGAACTTTTTCCGAACATTGGAACATTTTGTCACAAGTTGTTTGACTTTTTTGTTATTACGAAAATAGATATACTACATATACAAGTACATAGTTAGTTCATCCCTATATTTAAGGAAATCTTGAACCTTTCAACAAACTATACGAAATTATTTATAGTTAAAGCTACCACTTATTTGTAACATAGGAAAACAGTTGGAAACACTTTTACAAAAATACTTTTGCATTGTCACATTTGGATTAAAATTTCTCGAAAGAAATCCTATAAACTTTGTGCTGCCCTTTCTATATTATTCACAAGAGATGAAAAATGTCGCAACAATCAACATATGCGACACTATTACTATATCAAATGATATTTATAAATAAATTTTATATTTTTAGTTATGGAAAATGCTTAATATAAATCTTTGAGAATTTTCATTCAGAGATTTATTCCTAACTATTTTTTGTTTTTTTTTTTTTTTAAGTATCTATGTACATATGTATGTAGTGTACACGGTAAATTTTATATGTAATTACTTCTCGCGTATAGAATAACAAATATATGAGCGTGATAAATATTTAAAGAATGTTCGTAGCGATGTCAAACTTAGCTAGATTTATGTGTGTAGGACTTGTAACAAAATATCGAAGAAGAAAAAAAAAATTTTGAAGTAAATTTAGTTACTTTTTAACTACGATAATGTGTGTGGTGTACGGGTAAACCACATCAGTAATTTGATTTATTATCAAATTTCTAGGAAGAATATCAAAAGTGAATTTTAAAAATATTTCTTGTTGTTATTTTTTCATTTTAAAAAAAGAAAAAAAAAAGATCTCTTCATAAATATTAAAAACATTTAGTAGACATTTTTATTATGCCGTTTACAAAAGCATAAAACCATAATGAAATTTAAATTCCTGTCACCACTATTGGCAACTGAAAAAAAATACAAAATTAAATAAACCATGCCACATCCATACATATTAATAACAAAAATAAACAAACAAACAAAATCCTATCGTTAAAACATGAATAATTGTGAATGAAGCTCTCTCATATACTATTCCATTGCATTAATCATTTATTGCATTCACGTTAAGTAAGATGGTAGAGTTACATATACAAATTTATTGGAATTTTTCGGTAGACGATGTAGCCCATATACAATGAATATACAAACATTTTTGATTTATGGTCCTAAATAAATTTGTTTAAAAATTTTCCATTGATTTGTAGCGAATGAACTTTGTCAAGAACAAGCAAACAGTCATTGCTCATATTCAGTATAAAAATGTAAAATAAATGGTTTAATATTAATTACAATTAAAAAAAAATCATTAATTTGCTATGACCTCAGCCAAGAAAATTTCCTGTTACTTGATTTTTTTTTATATTTACAGGCCTATTCTACGCAAAAATTAAGACTCTAATAGCGGCCATTTTAATCTTAACTCGTCTTAAGATTCACCTCAAGAGCGCGACACTGAAATTCGTATTCCACAACTCGGCTCTTAACTTAACAGCGCTAATAACTTAAGAGCCACATTTTTGCCGGTCTTAACAGTTAAGAGCGCTAATAACTTGACATTTGTATAATTTATGTATAAGTTGACAGAATGCAATTCTATATTGTTTATATTGACAGCTCTTCTGAAAAATCCGAAATTGCAGGTAAGAATTTGGATTGGTGATTTATGTAAATTTTTTGTTTGTTATGATATGTTCAAACAACAAAAATCACAAGTAATTTTCTGTACCTACATATGTATTTACACGAACACAACCTCACGAAATTAAAATTCGCAATCTTAAATTGACAGTTTATAAACTCCCCACTACGAGGTGATACAAATTAAGAGTACTAATAAAAAGCTGACTGTAGAATACCAAATAAGAGAACGACTCTTAAGATTTTTGTTCTTAAGATTATTAGCGTTCTTAACGTAGAATAGGCCTGTTAGATTTAAAATCATAATTATATTTTAAAAAAATTCAAAAATTAGAACAAAATGCATTTTTTTTTTGGAAAATAAATCTTATATTATAATCTTTTGAGACTGAATATTTTTAATCGTTGTTTTTAAAAATTTAAATTTTTTTAATCATCACCACCACTAACTACAGTTAAAAAACGCATTTTTGTAGATCTTTTTATAAAACAATTTTACTTTTAAATGTTAAAACATAAAAAATATGAAGTCTAATAAAAATTAATATTTTCTGTAGCTATATTTAACAGATTCTAGCTAGATAAAACATCTTTAAATAGATTTGCAAATGTAATTCTTTATATAATATGAGGAAGTCGTTAATTTTAAAGAATCATTGAAAATAATTCATTCATTATATCATTTTGCCAAACCACTAACTAACCAGACAACATAAAAAAGGTGATTAAAATATTTTAAATTTTAATGCAACAAAAAATAATTTTAAGTGTATGGATACTTTCTTGTGTCAACACTCAACATCAGTACAATAATAAGAAGAGATTTTTAGCGAAGATGTATTTATAAATGCATTTATTGAACACATCGTTGAAAGTTGAAACCTCTTTTCAGGGGGCTCTTAAATAATAACAAACATTTGTGAGGTCACTTCAGAAAACATGTGGTCACAGTATGATTGCACTTAAATTTTAAAAAGAAATCAACACATTCTTAAATATTTGGGTTCATTACTTATGTTATGTACTAACATCCATTTTTTGTTTTGTTTTGTTCACTTAGCAATGTTCTGATAATATTAAGAAATTCCAAAACATTTCTTCGTACAAGATGTTTAAACTTTTTAAGTGCCCGCATTGATGACAAATAATTGCTCAATTAATACATATGGGAACGCATCTTATTTGATTGTACTACTATTATATTGTTATACTCGTACACATTCACACACTATACATTTAATTTAATATTATACGATACGAAAATATTTAAAAAATTGGGTCATGTCAAAATAATAAACAAAACGTTGTAGTTGTGTGGCGAAATATCAAATTTGAAAAATCATTTTGAAATTTCATAGAGACAATGACAGGAAATTTAATCAAGTCCACTGACTTGAATAATTCCATTTAATATAAAATTAAAAAAAAAATATTGTTGTTAGTAAAGTTGTTGTTCTACATAGATCTATGATAAAGTAAATTGATCCTTTTAAAAACAAAGATTTTTATATCAATAAGTCGTTTAAATAGGATTTCCTAAATATGCAATTAAAAAAAAGTCAACATTTATTCATACCCAATACGTAGTCATTATCCATCAGCATTTTTGAAATTTCACCTTTAAACTTTATGCATACATTAATGTTTTTAATTTTTTACACTATCTATACCTAATTATTGATTAGGTGAAAGAAACTGTTAATTAATTGTTTTTCACTTTTAATAATGTTTCGCTTAAACTAAATGCTAAACACTGCTTTAACACCAAAACACAACACTACAATGGCGCCTTCGTCCGATTCAAATAAATTACTGATGACTGAGGAACAGCAAACCAAACATTATAATATCAAACACTAAATTATTACAATAAATTTGTTTGTTTTTTTTTTCTTCTTTATAAGAAATTAATATTTCAAAGACGTTCCTCGCCTTGCCATATACCAAAGATTATAGGTACCTACACCTGAAATTGATCGTTAGGTTTTTCTTTCTTTTTTTTTTTATTGTACGATCATATGACAGTATGACAATATCGGTGGTTTTTTTTTTGTATGGTTTGACAAGTAAAGTAGTGGTAGGAATAAATGGTCACAGATTTATATACAGAGGAAATAGAAAATAATTATTCGATGAAGGAAACACACTCTGTACGTGACACAGCTAATAAATTTTAATTAATATTATGTTTTGGATTATGTGTGCATATAAGCTGTCAGTGTATTTATCTACAGAAATTTATTTATGGAAATGGTTTTTTCACCCGTCTTCTACATACATACATACATGCATATATACTTCTTGACAATCAACAAATTCTATCTTATTTAGCTTCTATTGTTTTGTAAAGTTTGTACTTCATTTAGCATGAGTTTTGCTTTGCTAATTATATTAATTGTCAGTCCATATGGTTTCATATTTAAATAACGGTGCACGTGTCCAATTGTAAACAAAATTTATATATGAATTTGTTGAGCTATTCACAAAGTAGTGGTTTAAAAACAAACAATTTATAGCTCACAAAGTTAAATATTAATTATTCTTGAAGATTTTTTTTTTAATTGAGGAATTAAAAAATTTTAAAAAACTTTATTTTAAAAATAGCTTTTTCCATATTTGTATGCATATATAATAAAATTATTTAACTCAGAATTTTAATAAAATATTTTATTGACATACATAAGGTCAAAATATTCTCCAAAAATCAAAACGATCGAATTTCGACCAAAAACATATTATTTATTACTAAAAAAAACTCCCTTTTTACTAAATGGATGTTGTTTTTTGGTTAAATTATATACTTTCTGGATAATTCAATGCTAAAAATATAAATGAACTTTTTTCGATGATTTCGGAGGTATTCGGGTATATTGCTCCCTAACCGACAATATCTACTTGAAAAACAATTAAAACGAAACATTTTGTTAATCATAATTAGTTGTTTTAGAGTTTTAGTACATTTATCTCAACGAACCGTTTTGTTTGGCTACTTAAATTCACATAATATTCGAAGAGTTTTGTTTTGTCTGTTTTCACTACTGTTGCACACAATTAGCCAAAGAATTTAGCAATTATCCATTCCGACCGCATAAAACAATTGGCGCCAGATTACGAATATATAATAACCACATCAGCAGAGCACACAAGCAAAAATAAACAAACACAAATTGTAGGCTAGGCAAATACGAAATTTTCAACAAGAATAATAACGTTTATACGATAATTTCAATTTCACATTATTAATTATGCATAGACAAGATGTAAATGACAAACAAATTAACATAATCACGTAATAAATTTGAAAATTTCAATTTAAAGTGCAAATTTATAGGCATTGTAGTGCATATTGCTCAGTTTGTTATACACGCACGCGAGTGTGCAAAATTAGCAAAATGTCGATAAACACAAAATAAAGATTAATAAATCAAACGTTGCGCAAAATGTTTAATTTATTGTCTGTATGTACACTGTACGTACGTACACGCATGCAACTAATACTTATAGTATGATAATAATGTATGACAATTTTATCTCAAGGAGGAAACAGTTAAATTGGTGCTATTGTCTTCAATTTAAAGGAATTGCTAATGTATTCATCGCTTATGTAGCTATTTAAATTACATTAGGTTTTTTTTTTATAGAAATTAAATGTTTACATACCATGTTTTCGATCGAATCGTGCACGGGTTGTCATTGGATTTGGTGGTCTAGGTGCATTCGATTTTGGCACCTGTAAAATATTTATCTTAAAATGTATGTTAAGAAATTATATACGAGATCTGCAAGTTAATTAATTTTCTGCCGTTTTCCTTTGTAAAAACATTCGTTCAATAAGAAATCCAGCGAATCAAATAAAAAATTAACTACACGCATTTGTTCTACTTACTTCATCAGAAATCGAACCACATCTCATTTTATCTCTTGTCACAAATGTTCCAATAGAATGTCTTCGTAGTCCCGATGAAATCGTTCCGTTCGATGAATCAGAATACGAAGTGGTGCGTAACACATTTCTATAGGAAAACAATAAAATAGTTTGATATCTAAAAAAAAAAAATCACTAATAAATACCTTGGATTTTGCACAAATACGTCATCATTTTCACTATACGCCTGGGATTCATTGTACGAACCAATACGTTGACGATTTCGATTTAAATCATTTCTTCTGTCTGATATATACCCATTACTGTGCCGTGATTCCCCTAAGATCATTCCATGTGTATAGGCAACATTATTGTTTAAATTTACTGGTCGCAATAGAGATTTAAGTGTTTCGCTTCGATTGTGACCCAATGCTGATGCGTCTGCACCCAATGTTGCCGAATTAAATGATTTAGATTTTTGCGATTTTGCCGATTTATTGCTGCTACTCGATGAGCTTCGTCGACGAAAAAATGAAAATCCTTTACTCGGTGATGGTTCCGGTTGTTTTGGTGACGTTTCATTATAGAAATAGTATGGATTGTCTGAAATGTGTTTTAAGTCGATGGTAATTTTTCTTTTTTTTTAAATCTAATCAAAAATAGTACAAATATACCTTCAAAAATAAAGTTATCCATTTTAAGTTTTAAAAACTTTTATTAGATGAGATATTTGAATTTACATAGGCATTCACACGACAACAACAATCATTACGAAAATTGTAATTTATATTCAACAAAACGCTCTTTACACTCAAAAATTCTAATCGCAACTGAAACTATACAAAACCCATCATACACATAACATCTATTTTGATGTTCATATGGTAAAACTCAACTATATGGGCATGGAAAACATTTACCATTTACATCTCAAACAAAACACTACTGATTGTATTACATATATACCGAAAAAGAGAGGGGGGACGAATCTTCAATTGCATTATAATAGGACCTAATGCAACAGACAAACTTTTATTCATTATGTTCCCATAAAATAAGAAAAAGATTTTTCACTGGCTGTTGCGGTTTCTAACTTTTTATTGAAAGATTGTAGGTATTATATTGCATTGCGCACTTGACGTGAATAAAAGATGGGTTAACTTATTTTTTTTCAAAATTCAAGCCATTTCAAAGGATACCGTCTATTAAAATTCTATTCTTAAGTGTTTTTTACCATGTTCTTTATTTTTTTTTTTGTTAAATTTTCATTAAGAAACCATGTTGTCAAAGTTGAACGTGTATTTGAAATCAAATTTACTATTTTATAGTATGAACATATTTAAAAAAAAATGTCATTAGAATTTTTTTTCTATGAGATTAAAAAATACAAAATTTAAAAATTTTTATATTAAGTTTATGAATTATTTATCATAAAATCGCTATTTTTAATCGTTTATTTTATGTCATAGGAATGTATGCAATTAATTTTTTTTTTTATTTTTATACTTAAACTTAATTTTTAACAGTAAAAACATTTCACTGCTTATTTTTACTAAAAGCGTTTCCATTTCCATCTCATCACAATCGGTTTTGAAATTAAGATTTTTTGGATTTTTTACACTACCCAAACACCAATTTAACACCTAAGTTTAAAAGAACCCTTAAATTGGCCTCGCGTTAGATAGAACGTTTTAAAATATTATAATAACAGCACAATTTCAACCAGAATATTTAAATTTTTATGAATTCAAAAGCATACAACGAATTTTTAATCAACCATTATTAACGGTTAATTTTTTACCAAATAAAACTTTGAGTTAATTTTAAGTTTGAATAGAGTTTACATCGTTAACCACACATGTTGCCTTGTTACATAAGAACTTTTTTAAACCATAATTACACTTCTTTGCAAAGAAACGTCTTAAAAACCGTAGCAGGACGTTTAAATAACCTCTTTGCAACTCTATAACAAACAGTTTTTCTAACACAGTTGTAGTTGTAACAAAGTGGGAATTATTATTAACGTTTAGAACTCTTTTTTTTTGTTTTTGCTATTTTTAACTAGAGTTGTACAACTTTTGTATATTACCGGTTTTAAACTACAAATTGCTACTTGGGTGTACTGTACATGGCAATTTTAAAAACTTAGATTGGGAATACGATTCTATAAAATTTTTTTTACCAAAACCTGCATATCCTGAAAGTTTTATCGATTTAAAAAAAATTTCACCGTATCCGAAATTATTTCATTGAACAGATAGAAATGCATTTTTATTTTTTAAAGATCATCCTTCAAAAATATAGGAATTTTTATGGTCGAATTTTTATAGTTAGGTCTCTAGTTGAACTGAAATTTTGCTCATACCTGCCTAGAATTCCAGAATCAAGGACATAAGAACTATCGAATATGCAAAGTAAAGTGATTTTTGAGCGTATTGTATAGTATCTGTATCTGTATAGCGACATCTACCGTTAGTGATATTTTTTTTTTATTTCTAATTTATATAAAAATAAACGATAAACGAATGGATAAATGTGATTTGTTGAATAATTCGTTCTATATGTAGAGCTAGGTATAACTATTATTATTACTATGTGTTGATATTTCAACACTCCATAAAACAGTTCATAAACTTTCCAAAACAAATTTCAAACTGGTACAAATTGAACGCAACGTCTTATTTGTTAAGACAGTTGAAGGTAATAAAATATTTGTCTTTATTTATATAAAAACTTTATGTATGTAGACATAAATGACTGATGGTATACAAATTAGGTACATAAATGCAGTTCATTAAAAACAATAAAAACCCACTAGGTATGGTTTTTTTAAGAAATAAGCTTTTTTTATTACTAGGTTGACTAGCAATCTTAAGCAATTTATGTTATGTCGTTAAAATAGATGTTATAAAAATTGTCTTTCTAATATGCCGTTAAAATTAAAAATGGCACTTCTGTTGTGTTCCAATTTATATTTTTAAAAAAGTCTAAAGACTAAATATTTTATGGGTCACGTAATATAAGTTAGTATTTTGTATATGAAATCCCATGAATCTATGATGTCATAGAACTTCATGTTTGGTCTAAAAGGAATGTTTTAATGTTGTACATAGTTAAATTAATCGGCTTTATTATAGAAACACTGTCACATGCAACCTATCAGGTACGATTCTGATGAAAACTCTCCGATCACGCCAAAATGAAAAAAACAGCGAACTAGTATGAAACATGACATTAGACCAAAATAGCGTCATTTACACTGATATTGTTGGCTTGGTTGGTCGAAGTATATATAGATGATGTCAAAGATATGTTTGAGAAAAATAAGTAGTCTCCCACCCACAATTTCTCGAAGTTATCAACAACTTTAAATACCTCAGTTCACAAGTCAACAATGCAAATGATGAAGTAAAGTGCCGACTGGTTTCTGTGCTACAGATGCCTATATGGTCTTCTTTTGCTAAAAGTTCCTTGCCAAACTGTATTGTAAAGGCTGTACGACGAATCGAAAATTATTAGTTTTATCAAGGTTAGCTGACTGAGATGGTCGAAACATGTAAAAATGGATGCAGAACAATATAAAGGGCTGCTGAGAAAAAATCCCAGACTCAGATGGAAAGATGCCACAACCAGTGATATAAACGCGATCCAAGTTCAATGGTAATTGTTGACGCGCGTCGAATAGATCGCTTAGAAGAAAAATTTTATGGGAGGCTAAAACTGATCACCGACCGGTTGTATGGTGGTCAGGATAGGTAAATTATTTAAAGCGTGATCTTTTTATACCAGATATAGTGGACCATAATAATATTTATTGTAATGAAAATAAATGTTCTAAGAACTCAGCTGCCATTAATATATCCTAGGTAAAAATGAAACTTCACTGAATCAAATAGATAAAAATATCTGTCTGATAACGTCATGTAAAGCTAATACATCTCCGTTTTTTTTTATTTAAATTTTTAGAAACATAAATCCAACGAAACTACTTTACAACCACATAGAAAAATATTTTAAAAATACGTTATCATTTTGTAAATAAACCTGCGCGTTTATACGACCTGAAAAAGCTGAACAGATTCGGGTTTTGTTGTTGTTGTTGTTGTTGTTGTTGTTATTGCTTTTCGTAAATGTTCCTTAAATATTATTTAAATTTAAATGAATCTGTTAAACAGATGTCCCTAATTTTTTTTCCTTCTATCAGTTGTTTATAAACATAAACATTTATTTAGAGACATTATGTATATAATGATGATGGGCACGCGTCAGTAGGTTTCGGAATTTTTCATATATAGAATAAAATAGCCGACATAATACGAATAAGTTTTTTTTCTTTCTTATTAATTATCGTAATGGTGGCTTGGAAATAAAACTAAACGGAATTAAATTTCAATATTCAATATTTTGTTTACAATTTTTGTAATCTAATATACAATATACAATATACATCTATGTATATAATTATGTATATATATATAATTAAAATATTAGATCAAACTGGTATTGGATGTTACTTCACTTGAAATACGTAATTATGGTTATGTTGAGAAAATGAAGATAATACTGAAAAATGGGACAAATGCCATAAAAAAGTGGTAAGTATTTTAAAATTTTGTCAAAATTAATTGTTTTAAAATTCTGATACCCAATTTTCAAAAAAGTGTCTTCTTCCAAATCCATCAGATGGTAATTATATCGTACCTAGTATGGAAATCGATCACTTAGTATGGGAACCATTATGACACCATTTCAACTTAACCCAGTAAATTATATGATAATTCAATCCGGATTGAATCAGGGTTCAACTCTGCATGTAAAAGTGTGGTAATCGATGGTCGAACATAATTCTAACATTTTGCCACTGTATGCGTGCACCAGGATGGGTAATTATCAAATTCTAAATTTTGTAATTATTCACTTGAATGAATGAAGTGATCGTTTTGGTCTTGGAACATTGTTTTTAAAAATATATTTATTTCTTTTCTGATGGGCTGTCAATAAGGAAAATTAGAAAAAGTAAAAATAATTTATACGAAAAAATCCCGTTTTTGGATTTGCATTTGATAGAGAATTCTACAATATTAATAATTTTTCTACATACAATTCTACTGCGATTCTCCATATACAGTTCCGAGGGGAATTTCTGCAGGCTCTTCAAAAATGGGTTAATTTTTGTATGGCAAATCATAGTAAACTTGAAAAGGGAAAATTTTCGACGATAAGATAGGTACTAAGTAATTAATTCATATCACTACTCCAATAAATTACTACCCTTCATTATCATATAACCATAAATCTTTTCGAATGTACCTACAATACACACATTTAATATTTAATATACGAGTACATCATACTTTACTGTTGCTAATTTATAATTATTAATATTACTTAACAGCAATTTTGTTATGTAATAAAATCAATTCCATATATACAAACAATAATGTAATAACAATCCTCAATTGTATAATAAAACAAACCATAATTGGATGTAAAAGTGTAGCGTACTTACCGACGGACATTTTCTTTAATTTCTCGTGTGCCTCTCTTTTAATAGTTCTACTTCCGCCGGAAAAGGTGACCGTTCGTGCGATGCGTTCTTAAATATCTGAAAGAGATTACCACTATGTTAAATTAAATTTTGATATTCTAATCGAAACATATTTTTTTATTTTTTTTTTGTTATGTTCACAACAACATAATAAATCATGTAGTCAATAACTCAACCAACAATGTAAGATTATTAGCTTGACATTGTTTATTTTTGACCACTTAATTGGTTTTTTATTAATTTATTTTGGCCATCAGTCAATAAGGAAATGAAATCTAAAGTGTTTTAATAATAAATAAATAAAAAATTCAATAAAAAAAAAAATACACAAACACAATTTCTAGAATGATGGCACTGATCTAAAAGTGTTCATTTCTTTCTAAATTTAATTGAAAATGTTCACATGTGATTTCCCAACTGGAAGACGATCTCACTTTTTATACCCGTATGATGTTAATCAAGGGTATTATAACTTTGGTACGGAGTTTGTAACGCCCCTTAATACTCATT
>JANSTT010018554.1:0-13570 GCA_026745375.1 Platyura marginata
AAACTAATGTAAATAATATATATATAATAAATATATTTGTACCTCTATATGTATATAGGTGTACTCTATATATATATATATATATATATATGTATATATATATATATATATATATATGTATACTAGATACTTACACATACTCTCAATAACCTCATTAAGATATCTAATTAATGTATGTTGGCTGACTCATGAAAAATGGATGTAATTTATTTGCTAAACCAGAGGATTAACATATTTCTCAAAGCTCCTGATAAAGTAATTTAAGCTTTTAAAATAAATTATATGGCCCCCAAATTATTACCGCACTTGAAACGTGATTTTCGCTCGAAAATTTTCACAGCTAAAAATCCATGCCACATGATCGTAAATCATTTTTTTTTTCATTCTCTCCACTATTACTCGCATTACATGTAGAAATAATTTAGATAACATTCCATGTATATTATGTATATGTACAGTACATATACATATGTGTTACAAAGGTTCCATTAAAAGTCTAGTTTCATATGTATCTGCAAAATAAAATTATTATTTCAAAGATTTATCGTTGAAGTTTTTCCCATGAATTATTGCCTTATGTGAATTTAGTTGATTTCAACTGTTTGCTTTTTATGTCTAAAATATCGCCAAACAAATTTATTTTCTAATTCAATATAATACACCCAGAAACCAGAATCTATAGCCATATGTAAGTACGTCAGAATCGTTGAAGTAAAAATATTCTTTATACAAAAAAAAAAAAAAAGAAAAAAAAGAAGACATTTAATTTATGATATGAGATATAAAAGGTATGCAAGATAAAACATAAACCATACCAAAATGTCTGACTGACCTACCAACACACATATTTAATATACCTACATTAGTAAATTGGAAAAGTTTGTCTGATTTCATAAAGAAACAGACCGATTTTTTTCGTTTCCAACTTCCTTTATTTGTAGGTAGACAAATTTAATTATTGGATTTGATTTTTCTTTATAAATTAGAATTAGAAATAGTCTGGCGGGTCTTACGGATCCTTTAATATATCCCTAAGCCGTTGTTTTTTTTTTTTGGCGTTTTCTTCGCAAATTGGAACCACACCACGACCACGATTTGCGTCGATAATTGGTTCCACAGAAAGGGGACGCAAATCGAAATAATCTATTAGATAGGATTTCTATTAATGGGTTCCACCAAAATCATCACATAATAGATGTGAGTATATTCGCCTAGAATCAGTGTTGTTAAAAGGATATTATTTATTTCCTCGATTTTAAATGATCTCTTCGTGTGTCTATACATTTTAGGATATTTTAGCGTGGAGAAAAGCTATTTCTTCGTTGAATCTATTTTCTTTTATTTTGAAACATCGATAGTCAAGTACGATAAGTGTTAATAAAATTTTAAGTTTGTACTTAAAAATTTGATTTTTTTTCTACATTCCATTAATACAATCTTTTTTATACTATAAATTGCGATTTTATTACAAAAAAAGGTCAAAAAATTTCTCCACGCATAAACGACGCAACTTCGAAAATGACGCAAATCGAGGTCTTAGTGTATTTCAATAAAAGCACTAAAATTATTTATCACGCGGTTCGTTTGCAGCTTTAAATTAAAAGTGCATTTAGTTAGAATGCTAGAAACTTGAAAATTTCGAGGTGTCCCCTCTGTTAGTATTGACACTCTCTGTACGTGTACATATGTATGCCTAGTTTCAAAAGTATATTAAATGATGATTTGAATATTTAAATAATATTCATTTGTGATAATAACAAATATATTTCCAACCTTAAAAAAAAAATCAATACTTTTTTAGAAAATAAATTTAGAGGAAGTAAAATTGAAAGGATTTTTTTTTTTTTTTTACAATAAAAACGCATAACTTTTATCGCTTCAGAGACCCTGCTCAAAAACATGAACTTTGGGTACAATAAATCATAACAAAGAATATCAGAATCATTCTAGATTTATACGTCGATACATTTCAATACGTTTACTCATTCCAATACTTTACCAAGTCTCCGTAAAAACATTCCATCAGGGATAAATTCTCTGCCAAGTATGTTTTTGACAGGTATCTGCAAGTAAATAACCTACTTATGTATTGTGCACCAAACACTAAATCTGTTTTTCGCTATTAAATAAGAAAAATATACACAAACCAACCGCAAATAAAGTAAAATCGGATGGAAAGTAAAAAAAGAAGAAAAAAAAAAAAAGAAAAAAAATCACGATACAATAGGTATACATATAATAATATATTTTCAATTCAGTCATGCTGCTTAACAATCGCGCCAATATCATCTGAAAGTGCTTTTGGGAAAATTTTGCTTGGCTTTCAATTTAAACGGTTCACTGTATTGTTATAAAAAAGAGAAATGAACTAGCGCCTTGAATATGACAAGGCACCACCAGCGTGGTGATAATAAAAGGATCATGTGTTAATAATCCTTTTGATTTTGAAATAAATCATACATTTATGGTTGTTGCAGTACTTGTGTTAGGGGGGAAGGCGAGTGGTGCAATAGTTTTTGTCGCAAGGTTGCATAGCGCCTCCTTTTCTATAGCTAAATCGCTAATATGCGCTTATTTCCAGAAAATAGTAAATGTCAATATCGAATCGGTAATCATAGGTATCGTGTTGGATTGAAACTGTGTTGCACAAAACCGTGTTGTTTGAGGGCTACCTATATTTCTTCTTCTTTTTTGACGTTATATCCTGAGGGGGGATTTAGCATTCTGCACGACCCCATTCTGCACGATGGCATCGCTTGATACGTTTCTAGGAGAATATCGCCCCTGATAATTTATTTTAATGCGGACAAAATCCGCCCTGATAATTTTCTTTAAAGAGAATTAAGATCAAATCCTTATTGGAGAAGGAGTATTCTGTCAGCGGAGATCTGTTTTTGAGGTTTTTTGTCCGTCTTATAAAACATTTTCAGGGGGGGATTTTGTTCGTTCACCGCTTGCTACTGCATCGATCCATCTTGGTCCTTGGTCTACCTCTTGCTGTTACTTCCGTCTCGGTGTACTTTTTTGTGCTCTTGCTTCATTCATTCTTATTACATGACCCAGCCACCTTAATTTTTGTGCCTTTACGAATCTCACGATAGTTTTATTCTCAAGGATTTCGTCTATTTCGTGATTCATACGTCACTACATAATTCTTGCTCCATATGGTTCCTGCATTCCTGTATTTCTAATCTAACATCAAATAAAACTTTTATCCACACTGAAAATTCATAGAAACTATAAAAGAAAGAATACCCCACCGAAACTAACCTTTGTTTTGTTCTTAGTTTTTCTATACCAGAGCTTCTCAATTAATGGATCAGACGGCACAATAGTTTCGGTACTTCGTGGATTTTCGATTTGCTTTTTTTTTTTGTAGGGGAATTCAATAAGTCACTAAGCAGAGATCTGTAATTTACATTGCACGGTATTTTCTGTGTAAAGATTGTTTCTTGGTATGGACATGAACCACTTTACCAGATAAATTATAATATTTGGTCACCTCAAACAAAAATATGTGAATATGTCTGATGCCATATGGATAGTTCAACGGACAGACTACTATAACCAATAATAAAGAGCTTCTTAAAAGGACTAAGATGACTAAGGCCACTTTAAAGGATATAAAACGTTGCGGATATAAAACGTTTTTGTAATGGAAAGACGGAAATTAAGGAAATTGAGGTGACACTTTTTCACAATTTCTTTAAAACCCTATTAATATGTATGGCTGACTTTGCAACCATATCAAGGTTGTTTCTAAGGAAAATTGATTGCATTTGGGTTTCGTGGCGTAGGTGTACCTATGTAAGTATATGAAATTGTACATAATATGTATTATACATACATATATTCGTATATATGTACATAAGTAAATTGGCCAGATTAACTTCAACAAAGCATAATGGAAATGGTCTATACTTACACTCATTGAAATAATTCTCTCAGCTCTTTTTTGTTAGCAAATAAATAACAATTCATATGTATATATATGCTCTAGTATACTAATGTTCCGTTGGTTCTTCACTACCTTATATACACATATATTTGCTTTATTATGTTTCTCATTATACAATACATACATACATACATACATTTACCCTAACCTCGTTTATTTACAATATATGTACATGAATAGACCCACTTTTGGGCTTTATTAATTTCATGCCAGAAGCTTTTAATTGTAACATGCGTCGCTCGCCTAATGATATTTCGTACTGAAATGATTTTAAAATTTATGGATATATGTCATAAAGGAGTATAATTGAGATGGGGAATGGCATAACAATTTCAAATTTCCTATAATTTTCCTTTCATACATATTATGTTCATGTTATGCTCTCAGCAGCTGCTGCTTATCTTTATTAAATAAAAATCTACTGTAGTGGCCATAAAAAAAACTATATACATACATCTAAGTATATAAACTAGGAACTTAAGTCAACTTTACCAACTTTAGCCACTGAATTTAATAAATAAGAAAAAATTAAGCTACTTTTTTTAAAATAATTAATAAAAAGTAGTTCCCGTTAAGCATTGAAATATTCATTATAACCTAATAAATTTCTGAAAAAAGTAAGTGTTGCCATTTTCATGACCGCTACAGTATTTATGTACATAGTTTGATATGTATTCAGACAGTCTACAGTTATTATATTGGGTACATCATATATGTAATATGTACAGTACATACTTACGTATATGTATATGCATGAACAATTAATATGGACTATTTTTTTTCTCCTCTCTTTAACCCACACTTAAGAATTATATATCAAAAAATAAATAAATAAATGACACTTAAAACAATAATAATTAATGTACATATTTAGAAAACGTACAAGGAGTAAAATGGAAATCTAATCAAAACACAGTCAGATTTTAAAAGTTTTTTAAATGAACATTTTATTTTCTAATTTTTCAATTTAGTTTTTTTTAATTTTTGAAGTTTTTTTTATTGGCCGGTCGAATTTTCTAAAAAAAAATTATCAATTTTCGAAAAAAGACTACCTATCCGATCGTAATGAAGATTCAACTTGTTTTTGACAGGTAACAATGCGAGCATTATTAAAAATTTTAAAATAAAAGTTAAAAATGGGGGGAGGGGGTGTGGGGAAATCATAAAAACTGACACAAAATATATCTATTTTTTAAACTCTAACTAGGTAAAATTAGTTGCCAAAAAATCTAGTAAAAATGGGACATCAAAAATCAATGTTAGTTGCATCTAACTAAAAACAAAATAAGGTAAAAATGTTGTCAATTCAACTAACTAATACATATGTAAGAATGTTAATAATGAAAATTGATTGTAGTGCCATACCGGCAGAGCGTAGAAGTTTTTGGACTACAAAGGAATTTTTTATTCTCCAACATACAAAATCTACTATGAAGGTTTCAAGTTTTTAGTTCAAATCGTTATTTGGATCTTTATCAGTGGCGCTGCAGGCTAGATCGCCATTTGGCCTACCATAAAGAGCTTCACAGCGGTTAATTTTTATTTACAATGTGTTTTTGCTTATCATACGATCAACTCTTATCTGGGCTTGGGAACATTTCAGTTGAAAGCACTCTAATTGTGACATTCAATAAATTCTCATACCGCAAGATGTTTTTTTCTAAAAAAATTGTTATGTGTAAAAACTAAAGCTTCTCCCACTTTATATTTGATATTTAAGGTGTGGAAGCAATAATTTAAAAAAAAATCATTAAACGATGAATATACGAATTGCAAAATTAAATTAAAAATCACCAAAAACGTTTCCTTTCGGTGATGACAGACCTTTAAAATAAAATCTATCCTTGACAAAATGTAATCTTAAAACAAAATATAGAACAAGAGAAGATGAGGCACGATGACAGAAACAGCTTGTAATCGGAAGGAGTGATGAATGCTTTAAGCACATCGAGATGAAGGATATGTATCTTATAATGTTCTTCTAACCAAAAGAAAGTGTTTATGGTAAAGAAAGTGTCTAGTAAATTACATATACATATGTACGTACATGTATGTTGGTACAATTATACAGAATTATTTTATTTACTATGTACTTATGTATATGTATAACGTTGACATTACTTATTCTAAAGATCTAAAGGTTGCAGTTTGTTTGAAGGTCAATGATGTCAAATATACAGCTACATTAATGTATGATTAAGGGAAATCATATTTATAGATAATAAACTATCAAGCTACATAAATATTATTATACAAAAGACAGAAAAATAATTTAAACATTATTATATTTATCTCTTTGATCTGACTTCTCAAGTCAACTTAATATACCCAGATCTTTTCGTAATGTACAAAAAAAAAAAAAAAAAAAATGTTTCCTTTATAATTCAATTCAAAGCCATAAAATTCTTAATTTGGCGTTCAATATTCTTGAGTTTTGACAATTCTGGCAAATGTTATACGTTGTTGTCCTTATTTTACCCAAACAAATGGCGCCATTATTCATTTTAATAGAGGCGCTGGATTTAAAAAGGCACAATAAAAACAAATAAAAAATGATGGAAGGCTAACACTTTATTTCTATATTTCCCTAAGTGAAACCTATGTTTGGCAGAGCGTATAAAGTGATATTTATCCTACTTAGGCCCACGCATTATAACATATATGAATGAATGAATGTAACATATACATACACACACACATGGTTTTTTATTTTCTTTTGTATCTTGTATTTGTATTTTCATTTTCCAAAAAAGGGATGAGCTAACCACATTCGATTTATTTTCAAAGAATTTAATTGCTTTATGAATATTAATTTAAAGTAATTTATTTATATATAAATGGAGAACCAGAATCCTTTAATGTTTCGTTATTTCAGATATAGGCGTCATAATGGCAAAAAGAAGCTTATCGCATGAAAATCCCAATGGAATATGAAGTTACCGTCACTTAAATATTTAAGATGTTCCCATACATATTGCTGTTATCCACTTCAAAGGATAGACGAAATGAGAAGAAACATTTTTTTTTCCATCTACCGTTCCTTCCATCTACCGTTCTGCTCTCTGTGTTGTTCAAAATAACCTTTCGGCTTTCGGTATAGAATTTTGTTTATATGGATGTATGTAGGTATATATACGAAAAACAAGAAGTGAAAAAACCCCTTGAAAACTCATTAACAACGAAGAGTATACCATCACACCATTTAAACCATTTTTAGTGAAAGTGTTTGGGTGTGCATTAGACATGAAAATAGATAACTGTACATAAGCACCAGGAAAGTATTTTCCATTCATATACATATATACATTATATACATAACGTATGTACGTACATCTATCCATGTATATATAAGTATAAATAATAATACACAACCGATGTACTTAAAAACCCGTTAACACAGCTGTTTTCTTGACGTGGATCATTAAAGGGAAATACATTTTTTAAGGATGTCAAAATAGAGACGTGTGAAGTTGATGAAAAAGAAGGAACTAATGGAACGCAGATTATTCACATAAGCATTTTTTTTCATTTTTTTGGAGAAAGGAAAATCTTTTCATTGGAAAATTTTAAGAATTTGTTTCTCCATATTTTTAATATAAAAGTACAATTTTCTGTACAGGTAGTTAGTTATATATGTATGTACATCTGTACGTGTACAATGTCATTTTATATTGATCCATTAAGTGTAAGAAGTATATATAGGGTAAAAGCACTAATAGTTGGCATCTAGGAATTTATTTGTCTAAATATTCGAATATTTCTCAAGAAACTGAGTAAGTGAATATTTTTTCTTATGTAAAATATATTTGAGAATTTAAATTTTGAGACTTTTATGACAAAAAATTACTGCAAAAATAAAATATTGAAACTGTCCAACTTTCTATTAGTTGGCATCTTTTCTTTTGCACCCTTAATTATAATTAAATTTTGTAATCCATTTATTAAATTTAAAATAACCCCATTAAATAATAAAAACTTACAATTCTTCAAAACGGGAGTACTTTTACTATAATCACTTTCTTTATTAAAAGAAAGTATAAAATTGAAATTTTTTTTCCCCCAAATAACATGTTTACTTGTTATTGGCTATTTGAATGTTAACACAATTTAAGAGATGAATCAAGTTGGGCAACATTAAAAAACAAAAATACGCGAAATTTTATGAAATTAAAAGAATTTGATTTAGTAATTCCGTTTTTGTAGTATACATCAAAAAAATGACAAAGGTGCTAACTAAACTACTAAGGGGAGTGCCAACTATACCTTCCTCTACCCTATATGTATGTATGTGTATGTACTGTATTATATACTAAACCAACATACATAGGTAATACATATTTATTTATTAATATTGATGAAAGGTCTTTTCACTGAAAATTTGTCTTAAACAAATTTTATCTGCTCCATGTAGAATCATTTGTATGGGGACGGTAGGGGGAGGTGGAACATGCATTGTGTTCAAGATGGTTTGAAATTTGACGTAGTTATGAACACTAGAGAGCATCGATGTTGTATTTGGGAAAATAGAATTTCGAAAATGGTTGGGAATGGGTAAAGTTGTCTTTTGACAATAGAAATTAAGTGAAAAATTTTCGATCGGATGCCCACGCCCCAATGTCTTTGAATGCTAAAAAAGTGATAATTTTTTGATTTTGTTTTTCTTCAAATATGGTCATTAAACTGCGATAATTCGATAACAAATGATAATTCGATAAAATCGAAAGATATGTTTGGGGGTGGTGGTGGGGTAGATTTTATCTACTGTTAACACCCGATCTAAAAAAAATCTAGGCGGGTAAAGGAAGGGCAGGGAGATTTTGTTCAATATCAATATTTGAACTAATAGTTTTATGAAAACTTTTATACGTAATTTTACAACCTAAGCTTCTCAATTCCATAATTTTTTTTTTGATATTACACTTAGGGGTATGTACATATTTTTTTCAACTTTTATTTCTAAATTGAAATTTTAACTAAATCGACCCATATACGAAATTTTAACTCCCTAACTATATAAATGTTTTATTTTACATCTACCTATATTTAATGGGGTTGAGGCGGGGTTAAGGGTATATAGTTTTCATTTTGGTCCTACATTATTATAAGATGTTCCTTATGTTGAATCAAAGTGTTAAAGGGCACCAACACATATTGAAGAAGGTTTGGAAGATGTGGTTGGCATTGCTAATGGAATTTAGCGAAAAGGTGCCTGGCCCAAAGGAAGCTTAGAATCCTTATTTACTGTAAAAGTGAGAATTAGAATGAGTCTATGGCTTCGTTCGTTTTCGCAGTAATGTTAGTTTAAATCGGATTAAAAATAAATTATGGCAAATTTTCATGTGACACTCATACGCCTATAATATCAATATTCATCTAATGTATGTATGATTAATTATGTAATATGTAGATTTGTACAACATATTTGTTTCATTCACTTCTTAGATTAATGATATTTATTTATACTAATTTTCTATTTCCTATCTATAGTTGTAACGTATTAAAGGGTCACTAATTTTTAAAATGTAATAAATCTCAAAAGCATAGTTCAAATTGAGCTTTTAAAGCTACTGTTCTGAATTTGTATACAGGAAATTACCATAAATTTGCATCGTTATTTTGTTTGACTAGCTATTGAAATTTTCATTAATGCAATAAACGTTCATTTGATACTATAGAGTTCTTTGCGGCTTAGTTTTTATTTGAATAGCTAGCTGTATGAGCTTAGAATATGAACTACAGAAAAGACAATTTATTAACATATTTTGTAAATAATGCACACAGTTGGTATTGTAAATATGCTTGACAAAAATAAAATATACAGTGTAATATAGCTTTTATTATAATATTTATTGTTTCAATATCCCAGAATGATATGAGCTATAAATGATTTACATATATTTACATTCAATTTAGTAATGAAAACTTCAACACATAGGTATGTATACTCCTACTATATAGAAACATATTACAAGTAATAAAGGGTTACCACCAGACCTACCATAGTTAACTACCAAACTGCGGTCAATAGCGTGGCTCCATCAATAAGTAAAAACCAATAAAGAAAGAATAATTGGCTACGCTGATTATAATATACCCGTATCAGTACTTGTTTATTATTTACGACTTTGTGTTCGTGTATATTTTGACTACAACAACAAATATAATATTCAGTAAATTGAATTAAAAAACGTAGAAATAACATTGTATTGATTGCAGCGCCATAACGGTAGGTCGTAGAATTTTTTTGCCTTTAAATGAAATCTTTATTATTTTATTCTCTATCATTTTGTTATAGTCATTTTTTCTGAAATTCAAATATTTTATGAGTAAATGATTAAAAAACCCTAGAAATTATATAAAATTGATTGGAGCGCCATGGAGGTCGGTTGTAGAATTTTTTGGTCTATAAATGAAATCTTCATTTTTTTATTCTTTATCATTTTTATTCATTTTTTCCGAAATTAAAATATTTTTCGAGTAAATGATTAAAAACCTTAAAAATTAAGTACATAAAATTGATTGCAGCGCCATAATGAGACTTTTTCGTTTATGAATGAAATTTTCATTATTGTATTCTCTATAATTATTGTCATATTAATTTTTTCTATATTCCGACTATCTTTCGTATAAATGATAAAAATTAGGTTCTGCACCTCCTCTATATTTTGATTAGCATCATACTGGTATAAATAGCTGTTTTATATAAAATAATCTTAATTTTTCTTCATTGAATTCAAATAGAAATAGCCAAATTTTGTTCTACCATTACCTCCTTGCGACCAAACACAAATATTCCATGGTATCCCAACATTTTCTTCGTTTTTTCTATATGTATTTCGAATAATGTGGTATGTCAAAATTAGGTATATACACAGTAACTTTTTACCATCTACCCTCTACCCCTAGGAGTACTTAGTTATTATAAACTGTCAAAATTTAAACGATTAAACCGTTTAGTCGGAAATTTGATATCAGATCGACGGACAGACGGACATGTTATGTATTCCGTTTTAAAACTTTGTAATTAATAAAATGGATTGTGGGGTATTACAAACTTCATTGCAAAGTTCTCTATAACATTTCTATTAACTAATATCTAATGTTGATTTCATTACAAATGGGTACCTATAACTTCATTTTAAATTATAAATTAAAATTTTCTTATCCATTTTTAAGAAATCGACAAATTTTCAAATAAAAACTTCAAACTTATTCTTTACAATATTTTGTAAAGAAAAATTCATCCAAATCCGTCGACTTCATATTATTATTATGCATACAAAGTTTATCTAAGCAACGTAATAATATTTCTTCATTCACTTCCAAACTTTCTGACAAAGTTTTTTTTTTTTTATTTTCAATTGGTAGAGTATTATTATTCAGTAACTTCCAATTAGTTTTCGATTTTTTTTTCTTTTTAAAAATGTTTAAAGTTTTATACCTATTTGAAATTGTTATATTTTTTCAGTTATACATACATATCGATTATGTGTACATATAGCATACATATACAACAATAACGGGTACCTACATTTATGTATGTAGCGTGTAGGTTGGTATATTCGATCGTAGATAAAGTGACGCTATTTTGAATGGAAAATTATTATATGCTTAGGGTTTTTATAAATATTTGTGGGTACAATATATATACATATACTAGGCCATAGTGTAACTAGGGTGTATATTTTGATTTTCCGAATTTCAAATGTCTTACCCCCTAATTTTGTGAGAAATTTAGGACCGATCGAACAACCTTAATACCCAATATACTCAATATATCTTCAAAGATGGTGCTACACCGGAAATATTTAGCAAGTATTTAGCATTATAAATTTCGACGGAGGCATTCCATCCTTGTGCAGGGAATTACTAACTTTCGTCTCCCATCTAATATTCACTGTACTTAAATCGATGGTTATTTGTCAAAAGGGCCTAACATCAATTTTTTCTAAAATGGTTTTTTTTATGAAATCTGGCAATTTTGGATATTTTACACTATTTGGCAACACTATTTTAGTAAATTTATGGGTTTTATTCCCGAAAAAATATTCAGTTTCTTCTCTTTCTTGAAAAATTTGAAAAATTAGGCTTAGGGCCTTTTAACCATCGATAATATTATAGATGGTCTTAAGAAAAAAAGAGAAAAACAGATGATAAAAAAGCACCTATGGCGAAATTTTGGGAAAGGACAATTTGCGGGTTTTGAGACGTTCTTCTCAAAAAAGTTCAAATTATCAATCAAAAAATTTGAGAACTTCCAAAAAATTTATTATAAAGGCAAATCATAACTGATTTTCAGATTGTGGATAAAGATACATCCTTAGGGAAATAATCGTGCGATCATATTATTTGAGTAGGAAAAAGAAAAAAAAAACAATATTTTCAAAATACTATATCCGATCTTATCTTACACAAATACTCCCATTACGTCAGATTCACTTATCCATCATACTTCTTCTTCATTTATTTAATTTTAAAGTGCTATTTAAATTTACCGAAAATCTTTTTTTGAAATTTTGTAAATACAGCTTTACTCATACATACATATACATTGTACACATATGCATACATGAAAATCAAATTAAAAAAATTTGCTGACGTAATTTTCATAAAGAAACTAGATTTCACTTAAAAAGTTGTAATGGAAAAATTATATTTACATAATATCTAAATCTAAATATACATACATAGCGTATAGGTAAATAAATACGCAAGAAACATATACATTTACATATATAATATATATGTTTGTATGTATGTATGTATAGTTACTCTTAAATTCATTCATGATATCAAATATAATTTCAGCAAAACACCCAAAATGAATTCAAAATATTTCTGTTCTTTATTTATTGCTATATTTAGCATAAAAAAATTAGTTCTTGGTAAATGTTTTTGGTGCCTTGGAGGGTGCCTGACGTATAAATTATTTTTAAACAAATAGGAAAATGAATTTTCCTAAAGAATACTAAATTATGTACAATCTACATAAGGGAGCGAGAAAGATGATTCAATGGTTTATATTGTATGATTGGTTCAAATAAAATGTGTTCCTATAACAGGAATCTTTCAGAATTTTTAGAATCCTTATATGATCCGGACATACAAATTTACAATGTAATGTTTAAACGATCGTTAATCTTAATAGAACTTTGTGAAGAGTTATACTAAAATGGACTAAATAATCCCTCACCTATACCCTCCATGCAATTTTTTCATATTTGTACTGTCTTAGCCAAATGAAGCCCCACACAACGGAGTCCGTTGGACACCGCAGAGCAAGAAAAAACCTATAATTTTTATAAGAAACACTTTTTCAACCGGAGTTTTTTTACAATTTTTGAGTTTCTTAAGTTTTATAGAAAAATAAAAAAAGAAAATTTATTCATTTTTTTTTTACAACAATTGTATACTGACTCTAGCGTTTTTGTTATAAAAAAAATTAGCGCTTTAGAGTTAAAATGGACCAAATTCCTTCGCTACTGCCCTTCATATAAAATTTTTGTTAAAATCTAAATAAAACTTTACCAATTACTCTATAAAACCAGTAAAGAAGTAAAAATTGGCTACGCCGATTATAATATACCCGTATGAGTACTTGTTTATTATTTA
>JANSTT010018555.1:0-13569 GCA_026745375.1 Platyura marginata
ATAGTGTAGGTAGACTGTAAAATACGTAGTCTCGTAGACGTCACAAACAAAAATTAAACCAATTTCGGCTTTTCTAATGGGTTTTTTTTTGTACTCTTTTTTATTACGATTTATAAAGAAATATACTCTTTTGCTGAAATGAAATATGGTAACCCTATACCAGAAGAAAGTTCGTGACTTGATAAAAGAAATTACTGAATATCTGCAAATAATTTATAAGATTTACTTAGTTGTCCTAATGTTATTACCTAATTAACATAATTCAGCTTGACATTATCCAAAATTCTGGAATCTCGTTTACTTTATGTATTACCATTACGTCTGTAACGTATATCTATGTTAACAGTTTAGACTGAGACTCTGTTTAAATTTTATGACTCTCTGCTATAATCACCTTTTTTTTAATCTCTAATTTGACATTGACCCTACGTTTAAGCACCAAGACTGTATTATTGAATGTTAGTAGAATGTTAGCGGATATTATTTTTTTTTTGTCTTTCATTTAACTTAAGTCTTTTAACATATTTGAACATTTTATCTCATAGGTTCATTTATCTTGGGATTGTCTTAATTTTTTTTTTGGTCATGTTGTAGGAAATTTATTAAAAGAAATATGAATATTTTTCAGTTTTTAAATTGCTGAGCTATGTTAAATGCCAAAGATTTGCAAATGTTTTTGTCATCACTAAAATAATTTTAAATCAAACAAAATTGCAATTCTCACATTTCGATCAATTGCATTTGTTCACATAAAATAACAAAAAAAAAAAAAACATTTAAAAATGAGCCACGATGGCTCGTCCGACTATTTTCGCCATCAATACAACCAAAAATACCAACGAAAAGAGTTCCATTTACCGTCGGCCGAACGATATAGTTGGGAGAAACGACGCAGAAGTCCAAATACAACGCCGGCCAGTACAGTATTGAATTCACCCGATTTAATAGAAGTCCACTATCAACATCAACATCAAATAAAAGTCGGACGCAGTCCAGTCAGTCAACATGATAGTTTGGAATCATCAAGTCCGGCACCGTCAACGGAAAATATTGCCGCCGGATTAGATTATGATGTAATATTTGATGATATTGCTGATAATTGGAAAACAAATAAATGTGACAATGAAACTGATAGCTCGTCGAATATATCGAAAGTAACCAAAATGATAGGTAAGTAATTGGTTGATATACGAAAATGGTTCCTGATTTAAAAAAAAAAAAAAAATCCAATAAAGGTATACTTCCGATTGCCGAATACGAAGGGTCCCCGCGTCGTTTTGGTAATTTCCATCAGGACACTACAACTGGTAATGATCGTCCACGTTCACGTGCTGTGTATACATCATCAAATTCACTAATGCCTAGAGTTGGATATACACAGGTACGGAAAAGATATTTATTTGGCATCAAATTAGCAAAGAATTGATTTGATTTGATTTTTTTAGCGTCTGGTACAACCAAATACTGATGGTCATGTTTTACATGTTAAACCTGATGAAATTATTATTGAATCGGACACAAAACCGACTAAAAAATTGACCACCGAAGAAACATTTGATTATTTGTATGAATTTTCTGAAACCCGGAAAGTTCTGGAAGATTTTTTTCGAAGCTCTGAAGATGAGGTAAAACTTCATAAAAAGCCTACCGAACGAAAGGTATTAATCGTAAAAATGAATCTTGATATGTGGTCCTTTTGATTTTATTTGTTTTTTTTTTAGGATTTTGACAATAATACAAATGCATCATATATAGGACAACGTTTGGCTAATGTGTCAAGTAATGAACATCAGTATGAAACAGCTCAGGTAAATCATTGTGAACAGTTTTTGTTTATTTTATTTTTAATTTGTATATCGTACATCGTAGCCAATCTATCGACAAGAGATTACCCCACTTCTGTTTTTTTAATAGAAGGACCCTTAAATTTATTTATTTAACGTTTGGCTACAGTTTATTGCACAAAACATGTTTTTAGAAAATGTTTTGTATGAAAAAGTCTAAATTCAGTAATTTCTCCTAGTTTTTTAAGATATCTGAGAAATCTATGAATGCAGATATTCATTATTTTCAAACGCTAATATTTTCTGAAAATTTAGAAAGTAAATAAGAACAGCTGGAGGATTTTTGATAAGAACGTTAACTTTTTAATTTTTTTAACGCAAACGCAGGGTTTGTCAACACGCTTAACTAACTAACGCATGCGTTATTGTTTAAGAATTGTGAAATCTAAGTATAAATGCATACATCATCCAGTCAACCGCTTTAACATGTTGCAGGTATACAACAGCCGGGTACCCAGATATTAAAAAATAAAATTACTCGATTTCCCGGTTTGTAAAAAAAAGTCGAGTATTTGGATTCACTAGTTTCTATGTACATATGATTTCATACTCTATGTCGAACTTTCTTTCTGTGCAGTTTTGTAACAAATAATATTATTTTCTCATTACAGGGTAGAACGTACAATACGGCCAATGAAATTGAACTCTATCTAGATTCAAATAGTCATAGTAGCGGTGAAATTGAAGATACCGAATTGGAACAGCATACAAAACAGCCATCTAGACATTTTACACTATCGCCGGAATCAACAGATTTCGATTCAAATTGTGGTGATTTAGATAGTTCATTAAATGAATCAAATGTTGCCACAGATTTTGGTCGCCTCTATACAAGTATGCCGATACTTGAGGATGGTCTATCTAGTGGACATGCATCAGATACGGATAATAATAATTCGAACAATTTTGCAATAACGGTACAAAATAATATAAATGAAAAGAAGTCTGATGATTTATTGGATGATGTCAGTCATACATCGAAAAATGTTCTAATCGATTCAAATCAATCCAAAGAAATGGTTGCTGAGGATATTTATGGCAGTAAGTTTATTGTTTTCTAGAAAATTATTAGAAATATTTATGATTTTTTAAAAAAAAACCCATTTAGAGCATACATTTGATCGTAAAGATGATCCATCGAAAGAGGATGTGGAAGCCACTCTAAGAGATATTAGAACTACATTACAATCGACTAAAACGTTGGTCGGAACCGATCCAAATATTGTAGAATATATTGATAAAAATCGTTCTTCTCCAATATGGATACCGAGACGTTTGAGCGATTCACATGAAAGCATAAATTCCGATGATCCCTCAAAACCTTTGTCGCCACCCGATGATGAAGAGGCCGACACCGATTTGGAAACTGATCGTTTGTTGGGCCAGCAACGTTTAGACGATCAAGATTTTACCGATGATAAAAATAACTGGCGTGATTGTTCAGCTCAGATGAAAAAATCTCTAACGCTGGCACATTTACCGCAAACATTTTCGTCGGCTACAATACGACATGGAATTGGTACATCACTTTCACCAAATTCACCGGCCGCAAGTGAGGAGAAATATACATTAGGCCTAGTAGATGACAATAATATAAAATCACCAAATAAATTGACAACAAGTGATAGTCCATCGTGTTCGGTCAAGTCTAAAGATGAAAAGGAGAAGAAAGACAAAAGTAGGAACAAAGAAGGTTTGTAAAATATAAAATTTTTGTGGTATAAATTAAAAAAAAAAATGTTCACAATTTATTGTTTTGTGCTTACCTTCATGTGGATGCACACGTGTAAGTTGTGTGTGTTAGAAAAATTCCAATGAAATAACGCTGAACTTCTAATTCATTTTATAGGTCGATTGAATCCATCAGTATTAATAGAAGGAGTTTTGTTCCGGGCAAAATATTTAGGTTCCACACAGTTAGTATGTGAAGGACAACCAACTAAATCGACAAGGATGCTGCAAGCTGAAGAGGCTGTATCAAGGATTAAAGTAAGTTTTTTTATGCGCGCGTTGTTTTGTTATTTATTTAAAAAATTATTTTCTATTATTGTTAAATTGCTTACCGTTCGGATGATAGGCGTTGGTATGTATTTTTGACATTTTATTCCATTTTGTCGTTGAGTTATCTCCCACTTTTACTACGATGTTAGTTTTTTTTTTCTCCAACAAATTATTATAACAGAACTCCTATTATCCGAATTATTAATTACCCGAATCATCACCACCCCCACCCCGCAAATAAAGAATGCAGACTAGGTCTTTAACTTAAACCATCCTCCACTCGCTAAGTTATCCCACACAGTCATTATTCCCATATATTTATTTTTATTCCTGTGTGTGTATTCCTAGCCTTCATTGCAGTCACAAAGCAATGTTTGATCTTGCGCTCTTTATGCACATGGTTGATTAATAAAATTTAAACTTGTGACTTAAGCTGAGTTTAGACGAGGGAGTTTTTTATTATGTGCGTGATTTTGAATCGATTTAGAATGTAAACGGACTAGGCAGCAAAAAATGCACGCGTAATTAACTCCCCGTCTAAATTCAACTTTAGTACTCATTTAGTACTATTTATTACAAAATTATAAACGAGTCCATTTTAAGTACATTTTTGTTGTTTACCAATAAACCTTTCAGACAATTAATTTAATTTTGAATTTGAAGACTAAGCATAGCTAGCATGCCTAGTTCGTCATTTTGTACACTTAAACCTGTTTTTGTGCGATTTTTTTTATGCAGTCCCAATCCACCGCACAAAAACTGATTTGACAGTAGCCGCAATTAAGAACTTTAGTAATAGTGACATTTGGATTCTGATATCAACCAAAAATTAATAGTAAATGATACTAAATATGTACTAAGTCATCGTTGCTCTGTCTGTACCAAACCAATTGCGAACATTAAAACAATTTTAAAGAAATTATCTTTTCAATAGGCCCCAGAAGGCGAGTCTCAACCAAGCACCGAAGTCGATTTATTTATATCAACCGAAAAAATTATGGTTCTAAATACGGATTTAAAAGAAATTATGATGGATCATTCTCTACGGACAATTTCCTATATTGCCGATATTGGTGATTTGGTTGTATTGATGGCCCGCCGTCGATTTGTTTCACAGGACAATGACGATGCACCAAAACCAAATCGAACACCAAAAATGATTTGTCATGTATTTGAAAGTGATGAGGCTCAATTTATTGCTCAATCAATTGGACAGGCATTTCAAGTGGCCTATATGGAATTTTTGAAAGCCAATGGAATTGAAGATCATACATTTGTCAAGGAAATGGACTATCAAGAGGTACTGAATAGTCAAGAAATATTTGGCGATGAATTGGAAATATTTGCAAAAAAGGAATTACAAAAAGAAGTCGTTGTACCTAAAACCAAAGGAGAAATACTAGGCGTAGTTGTTGTTGAATCTGGATGGGGATCTATGTTGCCTACTGTAGTTATTGCAAATTTATTGTCAACCGCTGCGGCAGCACGTTGCGGTCAACTAAATATTGGCGATCAAATAATAGCTATAAATGGTCTTAGTTTAGTCGGTTTACCGTTGTCCACATGCCAGAATTACATTAGAAATACCAAAAATCAGTCTGCTGTTAAGTTTACAGTTGTGCCTTGTCCGCCAGTGGTAGAGGTTAAAATAAAAAGACCAAATACAAAATATCAATTGGGATTCAGTGTTCAAAATGGTGTTGTAAGTAAAAATATATATAAAAAAAAAATTGGGGTTGCCAGTTGCACATAATTTTTTTTTTATTGTAGATTTGTAGTTTACTTCGTGGTGGCATTGCTGAGAGGGGAGGAGTTCGTGTTGGACATCGTATCATAGAAATAAATAATCAAAGCGTTGTGGCTGTTCCACATGAAAAAATTGTTAGCTTATTAGCCACTTCTGTTGGAGAGGTAATATTTTCCATATTTTGTTTTCCCCTTTATAAAAATGGCCGCTTGTAAAAAAAAAAATTGAAAATTTCGCCAAATTAACATATTCTTTCCTATTTTTTATAGATCCTAATGAAAACGATGCCAACGTCAATGTTTAGACTTCTCACCGGACAGGAAAATCCACTTTATATATAATAAATAATAATAATAATAATGGACAATTATTCTCCGCCATTAACAGTGATATTATTTTTTGATCAACGCATTAGTCTGCTCAAATCAACAATCTTAAAGAAACATTTTGTATATAAAACAATATATTATCCAAAAAGCTGCTATTTAATATTATTTTTAAAATTTAAGCAATTAATTTATAAATGGATCCCTGTTAAGAATGCACTAATTAAAAATACAGTTCATTTCAGAATTGAATTGTGATTTTTTTTTTATTGTGTCGCCATCTTTTGTCCCGCAAGATTTGAAAGTAGTTATTTATCAATAATACACTCAGCGCCATAGAAATCTGTGATTCAGTAAATATTTTGCTGTATATGAAATATAAAAGGGAAAGCTTTGGTTCATGTAGAAATTTTCAATTTTTTTTCGCCTTTTTTCGTATTTTCTCCATGAATTGGAAGTTTTGCAACAAAAAAAAGCAATAACGATTTTGGTCACCCACTCGTTGGCTCGATAACTTTAGAATGTCGCAAATCACCCCATTCTTTCGACCCCCTTCCATAAACATTTTTTGTAATGTGTTTTGTCATACTAAACAACAAAATGTCGACAAAATTATAGATACGAAAAAGTTTTTATTTGTTATAGTCCCATATGAGGGTGTAATAGATTATAGCAATTTGTTAACCCTTATAGAACCTTATATAAAATTCAATAAAATGGAAATTTTAAAAAGATTATTAAACGCTTAATTTTTTTTCCCTTTTCTTCTATCAAAATGACGGTAAGTTTTATTTAATTTTTATATTCTTATGATATTAATAAAAAAAACTGTATACCAAAGTTATAATACCCTTTGAAGTTACGTTCTTACGTTCACACCAGTTTAACCATTGGTCTAATAATATTCTCGGCTATTTTGGTTTTATCTAAATATTTCGATTTTCTAATAACGTTTGGAGAAAATCATCTAATTGTTGCGTATCTAAGGTGATTTGCATACGAAACGTACAGATTAATATTTATAATACACCCGTCCCTCGATTTGCGCGGCACTTGATTTACACGGTTAGTGAATTTAAAAAAAATCTTTTATTTCTATTTTATTTTATATTGAACGTACTCTCATTGCATGTTGTGTCTCGTTTTACACGATTTCGATTTACACGGATTTGTCGTGGAACGTATCATAAAAAACATTTATTTTACATTTAAAGAATTTATTCTTTTCTTTTTGATCACTTTTAAGTTTTAACAATACGGCAACAAGGTGTAAGTGTAATATAAATTATAACAACTTTTCTAAATATTAATGTTTTGAATTAAAAGCTAATTTTTTTTTCCGTGAAACACATAGAAATATATATAAAATATATAAAATGCTTGGCCAGCAAGAGTATGTTTTGGATGTGTTGATAATATTTTCTGGTGTTCGTAGCTCCATTTAGGCAAAAAAAAAAAAAATCTACGTTTCTGGTGGTTGTTGCGTTGTGTGGTAATTTTTATAAATAGAAATGCGCCCCTTGACTTTATAAATGCTGTCAATTAATGTTTTTCTTCTATTTGTATTGGGCCATAAATTGAGTATGGAATTTTTGGAATTTGTCTAACATCTCTTTTAGTTTATCCATTTGAGGTAGAATTGTTGTACGGAAATGGTATGTACAAGGTTTTTGACCGAAACCACTACCAGCCACAATACAAATACCTGCAAATTATGTTACGGTTGAATGAATAAAATCATGACAAAAACAAATAAATTGAACTTACCGGTAGCTTCAAGCAATTGAAAAGCGTAAAATGTATCGGCCGCTTTGCCTTCCTTTTTGGCTGCATCAATAGCCTTTTTCGGCAGTTTAATTTGTGGAAATGCATACATAGCTCCTTGTACCGTATTACAGCTGAATCCTTCAAATGAATTTAAAGTTTTCGCTACCAATTCGGCTCGTTTTTTCAACGAATGCAATACATCGGTTTTCTCTTTCATAAACCTTTCATACGATGGTTCACCTTCTCGTGGTGGATTTACAACAACATCAATGGCCGCCTGACCAATGGTTGTTGGACATAGCTGAGCGGAAAGTGATTTTTGGAACATTGCCCGTACTTGTGGATCCAAATTAATAAGTTCACAATATCCGCCACGAATACCACACTCACCCATATAACCTTTCGAACAGGACATAAAACTTCCCATTTCCATTTTATTGTACGGTTCACCCATTTCGTATAGGACTTTTTTGAATGAATGGAACGATGAATCCTTGTCGTATATATTGTCCTGATATACTTCATCGGCAAATATAAATAATCTATGTTTTTGGGCAAATTTAATAATTTGCTTAATGTTATCTTCGGTAAGAACTTGTCCGGTTGGATTGCCCGGATTTATAACGACAATTGCACGTGGTATACATTTTCCTTTGGCATTTTCCAATGATTTTTCAAGTTCCGTAATATCCAATGCCCAATTATTCTCTTCGTCCAAATAGTAGCCCATTTGACGCATTCCAAATTCAGCAATCGTTGCTGAATAGAGTGGATACTGAGGAATTGGAACCATAATGCCGGAAACCAATCCATCTACTGTAATATTCATCAGATTCATGACGGCTTTGATTGATTGTGATGCACCAGCGCATAAATAAATATGTTCATAGTTGGCCTCAATGCCGCCGTCTCTTCGTTTTATATATTCGGCGGCGTGTTTTCGAATAATTTCGATACCAGCCGAATCGGAATAAGCGCCAACCGAACGGCCACCACATCCGTCTAAGATTATTTTCGCATGCTCTTTGGCATCTTCAGAGTATTTTTTCTCGTTGAAATTTGTGGGATCAATGACCAAGGCTAAAACCTATAACAACAACAACAACAAAAAGTAGAAGGAACAATTAATTAGACATTTTTAATATTTTCATGTGGCACGTACTTCTCGCATAAACGTTATGTATGGTTGTCCCATGGCATGACAATCACCAATGTTAGCTCGGATGACTTCTGTGAAAGGTTTTTTGACGCCCTAAAAAATGATTTATAAATAATTTGATAAAATTACTATGGGATCGATATATCGATTTATGGTTCAAAAAGGAAATAATGATGAAGTTCGTAAAGAGATCGACACAAATTGGTCGAGATACAATTGTTTTCTTTTAGACTAACCCTATACTAAACCATTATGTACATAGAATTATCTATTAAATATTAGATATTTATTATTCGTCATTATATTTACTACATGTTACTACACCGGTAGGTAAAAAAGATAACCAGCAACGATTGAAGTACATATTAATTCTTGTGTTAATCAATAAATATGGCCCCTTATGAAGCACCGAATACTATAAGAAAAGTTTAATAGATGTATATGTGCCAGTATGTGCGTGTGTGTGTGTGTGTATTATCTGTACTTTAATTTGGTAATTTACGAATTTATGAATATTTTTTCATAATACACAATCAGCTGACCTTAAATGTTTATGATCGACTGCCTTGTGTTTACTTTTTGGAGTTGTTACCAAATTACTTAAATTGTATTTATGGAAAACGCTAATCTAGATTTCTAGATTTTCTGTATGTAGATTACATAGTCTATTTACTCAAGATTGGAAGAATGTAAACAATCGTTTGATTACATTTAAATTCCGAAAGTTTTGAAAAAACTGAAATAAAAGAAATTTTTTTTAAATATTTGAATTGAGGTACGAATTGAGGACGAATATTTTTAAACTTCCACATTAAATAATTCAATTCTAATCATTTTATTCACAGACCAGCTTTTATTGTTATTCGAGTACTAGGCGGTTATTTTTTCATTTATCATAAAGTACTATAAGTCGTTATATTGAAGTGACCCTGGTTGGTTGGTCGATTGGTAGTAGTGGCGAGACCTTCCCTAATCTACCAATTAGCACAGTTGTGCCGTTTTAATACCGCTTGGCATTCTTTTTCTCATTATGGTCACTTTGGATGTTCGGCTATAGCCATTTGAAGGCGTTAAGGATTCCGAACACCTCTTTGGCTGTTTTTTCGCCGATTTCTCCTCTCAGGTGGTTGTCCATTATCCCTAATCTGGGTTTACTTAGTGCCGGATATGTGGAGAAGAAGTGTTTGAGTGTTTCTTCTTTACAGCAGCGACATGTCGTTTTATGGAGAGGAGGTTTAGTTTAGCCGCATGTATACTAGGGTGGATTGTTTTTATATGAAAAAATTAAACTTGTTTTTTTAATGACTTTATAATGCGAAAAAGTAGCGAAATAATATTTAGAAAAAAAACAATAAGAATTTTTCTCAAATTGTTTCAATTTAGAGCCTCCAAGAGCCTCAAAAGTATTGAAAAAATCAGTAAGTAAATTTTATGGCTTGTGAATTTCTTATAAGATTCATTAGTTTTTAAAATTTTGAAAAAAAAGTTAACCGCCAAAAAAACGGTCAAGATGTTCGATGTCTACCCAAATTTTATTTCGGTTTCTATCTTCAAAATGACTAAAGTTTTTTGGCACTTTGGGAACCGTTGGGCTAGTGGAATAACTCCACACTATCAAGTTCATTTTTTTTTATTGTAAAAGGTCAATCAAAACAATTTTAAAGGTGACCTTTGTCACACTGCTGCATTATGCCAATTAATGAGTATGCAAAAAAAAAAAAAAATTGAAAACCAGTAAATACCAGTATTCTACTGCTATACTTATAACATCCGCTTCATTTAGCATAGGAATATTTATAATAATAGAATACAATAGAGTATAGGTAAACATATCACCTATATAAGAAGAGTGCGTTGTATGTATGTAAGAAGTTAGAGTGGTGTCAATCATTCGATATCATCAAAAGAAAATGTTTTTTTTTTTGTGATACAAATTGCAGAAATATAAAATCTTTAACTAAATGTTCATATATTTAGAGTTGGTTATTTATCGTTGGTAAATATCAATTAATATATAGAGATAAAAATAAAATTACCCAACAACAAAATATTAGGTATATATGGGAGTACGTACGTAGATAATGCGGTGTCTACGTCATATTTATCAGAGAACTATTAAACCATGTGACTTTTAAATATATTATATTATTTACTATTGTTAATAAATTCATAGGCAAATCTAATTCACCGTTGTTAACCAATCTCTATATGCATAGGTACAGTACATACAGAAGAAGAATGCCACTCATTCGAGGGAGCTAAACAGTAGAGAGTTAGATGATGTTTTGTGTAATGTCAATAAAATGAACAAATACACACCAACAATGCGCGTATAATACAAATAAAATGTCAGATCACAAAGTGAAGAGACAAAAAATTATATTCCTGAGGTAATATTTGAGAGATATTGGGGAAAATTTCGATTTTTCACAATTGGAAAATAGGAACAAGAAAAATTAAATATATTCCTTACCTGTTTCATTTCCTTTTCAATTTCAGCGGCACGTATTACCAATGGTCCACGGACCGCATATTCCATTTTTATTACATTTGGATTGATTGTGTCCAATGTTAACAAATTCCGATGCGATTTAGTACTCATGTTCGATACACTTTGATTACAATTATCGGTCATAAAATTTAAATGACGAGACACAACAGCACGAGCAATGCTATTAAAAGCGCTGGTTTGCCTTTGACTAGCAAGCAATACTCGACTAGGTGTCATTTTATTAGTGGAAAAATTGTTCTCTTTACTTTGACAACAACAAAGATTGTTATATCAAAAAAAAAAAAAAAATCTTCGAAATACTGTCACAATGATGATGAATGAACTGCTGTAAAATAAATAAAAGAGGGGAATTTGTTTACTGATGTGTTAAAGCGCAAGTCATTTGTATGGGCTGAAATGTGTTCCCGGTAAAACTATCTTAACTAAAAAATTTTAAGTTCCGAAAAAGTAAACAAATAATTTTGAATTTAAAAATTGACATGAAACTCAGTAGCAACTTTCTTTTTTTAAATTAAAATATTTATTTTTGTTGCACTAGAGTTAAAATGCACTTCTAGCCTATTACTTAAGTCTGACCGTATAAAACGATTAAGTCTCTTCCACTTGTGTCTAATAAATTTATTGCTAAGTGGTTCGGATGAGCTCTAAGTCTTTCATCGTATTTTCTACTATATCCTCTTATTTCATCTTTCATTGAAATAATTTTTAAATCATTATGTATGATGCATCACTAAATTTGAGACAATCCACTATATTCCTCTAAACACTTTCAATTGGAATCTCTCAAGGAAAAAAATGAATTACAAATATTTGTTGGCAATGATGTAATTTAGACCGAGAATTCTCGAGGATCAAATTACCAAAATGTTCCTATATGTATTCCGGTGAAAAGTTCGTTTCAAGAAACTGTTTGATGAATTTTATTATTATCACTCACTGATCCACTGATTACAGTAGCCTCCTTTACCTTTACCTTTACCTTTATCAAACGTTCAATCTTTTTTCACCTGTTTTGAGAGTATTTTTTGTTGTTGGGAAACATTAAAACCAAAAAGTTTGTATAAATAATGGTCTTTTATTATCATTATGCTTGCACCCCTTAAACTCAACCCCTTCATTAGGATTCAGGAAAGCTAACATTTAAAAAAAATATTAAAAAAGCGGGGTGGAATAAGAGGATTGTTCTTTTTTTCTTCTCATTTTTTTTCCAAAATAATTAGATTAATGAGTTTTGCAGATTTTCTATCGGAATTGTCGGAATGACGGGTCTATTTTGTTGGGATCATTTTGTCTTGGGCAATTTTGATGTAGTACCGCATAGATAGAATTAAATGAAAAAAAAAACAAATTCAACGTCACTCCTAGTCGTAAACTTTAAATACTATGCCTCTGATTAGGGAATAATATTTTTAATCGATAAATGACCGCTGTCAAAAGACACTAGGCTAACCTGTCGAATATATTTTACCGTGTTGACCCAATTAACAAAAATCACGTTAAATAGGAACACATTCCAGTGCTATACAGACTTGCTATAATTAAACAAAAATTTAGCTCCACAGATTATATAACACTTTCACATATTTTTGGTGTAAAAAAAGTTAATTTACAAAAATTGCAAAAACCACTATTCAAAGTAGGTACGAGTATAATACCCAAAATGTTATTTCATTATAATTTTCTGCACTAATTGACACAAATAATTTAGTCACAACATTCAAAAATAACCTTTTCAATAATATTTCAACGATAACACTGAACTATCGGAAGGAAAAATATTGAAGACGCACTACTTACATATATAATGCTGCCCAATGTTCACGTCAGAATTTACTAATCAAAATACAGTCAAGAGTTATCAGTTCAAGTCCGTCAAATGGCAATATTATTATTTTTTTTTTTTTTAATTTTATTAATTACTTGATTATTACACAATTTAATCTAAGTAGATACTAAAAATGAACTAAAGAAAATAATTTTAGTGTACTTGTGTACTGTGCGAAAAGGAAGAACAAACTAACTTTTTAGAGATGAAGAATTTGTTTGCATACATTGTCGTCTGTTGGGAACATTGCCAAATAATATAATTTTATCATACTGAAAAAAACCATAAAAACAAAACGAATTGCAAATACCGGTATATCATTATCATCATTACAATGGTGACGTTTGCTACCTTATTTTAAACGCATTGGTACCAGTGGCATCGCATT
>JANSTT010018556.1:0-13568 GCA_026745375.1 Platyura marginata
CATATGAAGGCGAAATGAAGCGAGTTTAAACATATTCGATACTAGAGCCACCATCGTTTAAAACGAATAATAACTCTCAACAATCAGGTTGTCGCACCACTATAGTAGATTTTATAGAGTGGCCGCTAGCTGAAAACGTGACGACGCACAAAAAAAAGGAGATGCGGTTATGAGCGAACCGTTTGTTTATACTTATTTTAAAGAAAATGAATTTAACCTGATTGAAAAAATACCGAAACTTATCATGCACCTAATTTTAAAGTTCTACAGTAAAGCCTCGATTTTAAAATAAAATATTCAAACTCCAACAATGAATTTTTTATTATGAATGGTAACTTTTTTCATTATAAGAAATAATGTGTGTTAAGAGCAAAATCAGGTACTCCAGGTATTACAAAAATAAAATGCATAAATACACTTAAATAATATTATTCTATATTCTATTTTACACTATTTACACTTAATTTCAAACAAATTAATTGATATTAACGTCGTCACTTCTTAAAATTTCCAATTCTTCGGGTAAGGCATAGATTCTAAGTTGTTTTTCAATGATCAAATCTTGTATGTGAGGAAGTTCCTGTGGTACATACACAGTCCCATCTAAATAAAGAGCCTAGAATTTAAAATGTAAGTACTTCTATTATTTTTCAACTGCTTTAATAAACAAAACAAAAATATACTTTATTCCAAGGGCATTCGTCCAACGCAGTCAATAATCCGTTTCGGCTTTTTTCAAAATCTTTATGCACATCTAATAAACTACGTAAATATAATCGCCATAGCAAAGAATTTTTTCGAGTTGGCGCATTTTTATCGGTAACACTCCTTAGCAAATTACAAATTCTTACTTTGTATGTATCCATGTTTCCATCTATATTAGACGATATTGACTCAAAGTCATTGGTTTTAATTAAATCCAAATATTTTTGAATTCGATGTTTTGCAGCTGCTACCAAAAATATAATAGAAATTGGCGAATTAGATTTTGTCAGCAATGTACGCACTTGATTCCAGGTCTAAAGGAATAATTTAAAAAAAATATTTGAAATTGAATTGCTAATACTTGTTATTTTTTTTTATAAGTTAAGTTTTGGTTCCTATGTATTATAAAGTATAAACTATAAACATTCTGAACGTCCAAAATCACCAGTTCGAGTTAGTGTTCAATGGCAATGGTTCAATCTATAAAGTTAAGTTCAATGGAAAAACATTATTTTGACATCGAAGTCATCTTGTTTTGTTATTATTGTTTTATTAAATTAAATGCTAAAATAATAATTATTAGTTACCTATTAGGTCACAAATAATTACAACAAACGATACAAACCACTTTTCAAACATAATTTACGTTCTACATAAATCAATCACAAAAAAATGATGGACGCAATGGATATTCAAGCAGTAGAATCAAAATTAAACGATGTCACCGTTACAGCAATACCAATGCTTACCACAAAACATACATTACAGAGTCAACTATCATCACCCGTAATGGTAACAACCCGTATATCAGCCGATATAACGACTCCCCTAACATCGGTCAATAGTATACCATCATCAATATCAAACAGTTCTGGTTTGTCCAAATATGCCCAACTATTGGCTGTAATCGAAGAAATGGGACGAGATATTCGTCCTACCTATTCCGGAAGTCGAAGTTCGGCAGAACGTTTAAAACGAGGTATTGTACATGCTAGAATTTTGGTGCGTGAATGTTTAATGGAAACGGAACGATCGGCAAGGCAATAGATTTGAATTTTTGTTTTTTTTTTTGTTTAATATTCGGATGATTTGATTTCTAATAATATTATGTGTCCGTCCTGCGATGCAAACTCTAATTTTAAAGGGACATATTTTGTATAAAAAAAAAATACAGAAAGACATTAGTTTTTTACAGATTTAGCAATACCAAATAATTTCTAAAAAAAGATGTTTTAACCAAACCAAATAGATTTTTTTTAGTTTTCTAGTTCGTTTAATAGTGATCCATTATAAAATTAAAATAATTCCATCTAAAATTGGCAAACAATATAAATCTGCACCAAATCGATATTTCGATTTGATTTTTTTTCTTTTTGGATAGACTGATAAATAATAGATACTGCAGGCATAATAAAAATAAAACATGTTGGAATATCTATCCATTCAGACCTGACAGAAAATAAATTAAATATGTAACAATTTCAAAGAAGAGATTCCGTAACAGAAGAAAATATTTCGCCCCTTTAGTAAATAATGTGTTGCCATAAAACGGACTATATTAAAGTTTATCTATTGTACCTGAAACTAATTTATACTGCAATGTGCCATGTCACAACATTTTTAAAGAATAAAATAAATATTCCCAACAAAAAATGGAAGAACAACTATTTTTTCACAACTTTTACAGAAATGCAATTATCTTCAATACTATCGAATATAGCTTTCTATAGGTGACCGTGAGAATTAATTTTATTGCCCATATTTTTGTTAAGATGTTCGGTGCTATATGCAATTTTTTATTCACCAGGTGCCACTGGTTTTCTCCTTATTTTTATTAACTAAATTAAATACAAAGTAAACTTAGTAGATGCAAAACTACACACACAATCGTATACACATGAAAAGAGGTCGAATGGATGCGGATGTTAAAATCAAACTTGCTTAGATAACAGTTGTTTTAAATTCCAACTTGCAACATTTGAAAATGTAAAGGAACAATATTTGCTTGTTTCTAATGTTTACCAATAATTATGCCGTACAGTACATCTATATAAAAGTCAAAACCGTTCATTAAAATAGTTCTTAGATAAAAATGTAGAATCGTAGTCATACAAAAAAAAAGTACAAATTTTTAAATCAAAATAAACAACAATAATTACATAAAAGAAAAAAAAAATTTAACTCAGGACGATAAAATTGATAAATTATGTTGTAAATGTATACCAGAACTATTAAATGATAGAAACCAGTAGTTTTTAAATAATATACTATTGTATTGAGAATAAATAAAGGAATAATATTTTAAGATGTGAATTATGTGCTTTTTAAATAATGGTTCATGAAGAATTAAAGACTTCGATGCATTATAAGTGCAAGAATCGAGTTTCTTGACATAACACAAATTTGGAAAGCCCAAAAAAAAAAGAAAGAGGTTAAGACTTAAGCAGAACTTCAAACGATTTTTTAAGATAAAGATCCCAAATTTATTTTTAAAAAAAAGATACGATTCGGTACCTCTATCGGTTCATAAAGTAAGAGACAACATTCAACAGCGTTCGTATAAGTTCAAGTAGAGATAGAACATTGGAGTAAGAAAAAGTTCGTCATTATAAAAAATAGCTAATAAATATTTTTTTAAAAAAAACGTAACTTACCTGCCAATCCATTGTGGCACCCATTTTCAACAAACACAAATTATTTGGAAATTCTTTCAAACCTCTTTCCACCACCAGATGAACTAGATAATTCCAAACGGTTCCATTCTTTTCGGGATATTGCAAAATATTCGCATACAATTCATACAAATTTTCACGTATAAACGAATGACGATTAGTTTTCTCTGGAAATGTCTTCAGCAGTATTTCTACCTGATCGGTTGCTTCTTTTTTATTTTTTGCCATTAGAATAAAGTAAATTTTTGCTTTAATTAAACTGATGAAATAGTCAGGCAAGAAACTTTGTTCCAATTCCATAATATCAACATTTCGTTCGATAAAAATTAAATCAGTTAATCGGTCCGAAAGCTTTTTGATGACTAATAATTTTCGAGTTTCAGTTAAATCCATTTCATTCGTTTCTTGAATACTTTTATTCAATGCTAAGCAACTTAATGCACGTAGAGCTTTTTCTGTATTTTGTTCAAATATCAAAATTTCAACGTACGCAATATAAGTTGAATAAAATTCGGATTTTGTACAGTCATCATCGGTATGTTTGCTAAGTCCAATGGCTGTATGAAATATCTTTTCCATTGCGTCCATATTACCGAGTTCATATTCAATTAGTGCGTATTCAGTGTAGAACATCAGAACATTACGATTTTTTTCCAATTTCAATAAATTCTTTACGCGATTTCGTAATTTTTTGGTTTTTTCTTCGGTTGATTTGTTCATTAGTTTGTCCAAACACAGCAATATCCTCTCAAATTTCAGCCATAAGAATATAAAAATATTACGCAAATGTGACATTTCGAAACATTCACTGCACAACAGTAGAATTTCCGACACAACATTTAAATAAATATCGTGTCCAATATGTGTTGTTATATACGATGGACCAATACTGAATTCCTTAATTAAATCGCTCAATATCAAATCAAAATGGCGACCACATAAAAATGATTTTTGCAAAAATATTGGTAAAATCTCCTCGATACAATCGAATTCCGAACAGTGTTCCTGTTTGGTGAAGAAACAATGTTTAACGCTGTGTCCGGGCAAGGGAATTTTCAAAAGTTTTAATATAATTATGGCCATATTGAAGCAATACTCTCGATTAACCAGTGGATAAACAAAATGCGCAATATCTTCGTTAAATACAATTCGCTGTGGATCACTGCATGTTCGGTTTTCCGGGCATGGTAGAAAATAGAAATTTTGTCGAAGTTTCTCAATACGAAGCCATATCTCATTCATTGGTAGACCCGATTTTAGGATTACTTCCTCATATTCGATTAGTGTTGTATGATCATCTTCAGATGGTTGAATGTTGGTAAATTTCTCGGATGAAATATTAAGATCAAGAGCAAGTTTTATTAATGCAAAAAATTGTTCATATAAGCCGGATTGACGCATAAATAGGCAACAGTTAGTGAATAATTCTGAAAATATCCGTTAGTATTAACTCCATTAATCGATGAAATTTCATTTTTACTTACTTAACATAACCTCGTCATAACGGTTTTTATTATACATACTTCTCATGCAAACTTCGTATAATTTTAAGACGTCTGGCACAATACATCTGGCCATTGATCCTTGAGAGGCCAGTATTTGAGCATTCCATAGGGTGTAGTTTGTTGGATCTACAAAAAATTCAAAATTTGTTAATTCAAACAAAAATTTTTGGACATTAGTTGGTTTATGTATTTATGAATGTCTCTAGTCTATGAACTGTCAAATACAACTGTAAATACGAAAATAGACGTAATTGTCCTTTTTTAAATCTATTTTTCTAAATCAGCTTGTCTTTTATTTGGATCAGTAAAGAAAATTAGTGATTCTCAGGTAACCTTAGGCAAATCTGCAGACAATTTCGAAAAGGATGTTTAAACTGTTAATAAGGAATAAAAACAAAAAGAAACTCGCTAATAATCTAAATAATCTTGTTCTTCCCGAAGTTGAATGTATTAATGTTTCATGTCCTAAAATAGGTCTTACTATAATAACGTTTCAATAATGCATACCTTTTGCCAATAAACCATCCAGTATTTTGCTAACCTCAAACGAAGGATACGCTCGGTCGATAATTTCCACATATAATTTATACAATTCTTCATTGCTGGCATTTTCCTTAAGAGATTTATCCAATATATCCATTTTACGTTCAACAATTTGTATTTTTGTCGATTTCATATGGGTCAAATCTTGATGATTAACAAATTCTATCCATAAATCAATGTCGCCGGGATTTTCTCCCAAACGTTTATTGTAATTTTTGTTTTTAATAATAAATTCATCTTCACTCAGGCGCTTCACATCATCCCAATCTCCATATTCAATTTTATCTTTTTTCCCTTTTACATAGTATCGTTTAAATGGCTTAGGATATCGCCGATAAATGTGGCCTAATGATCTCAAATATGTACGATATCTAAAAAAAATTATTTCAATCTTTTCTAATCTAAATATAGAACATTATAAGAAAAAAAATATCACCTTGGACATGCAGGTTTGAAAAGTGTTAAAACATTTAGGTAGCCTCTTTCCGGTTTTTTATCAACATAATATTCTTCTGCTCCGGTAAATTCAATTTGTATTACTTTTGCTTTATCGTGTTTCTTTTGCTTTCTTTTATGTTTTTTATGATCTTTCTTTCGTTTTTTCTTTTTTTGTTCTTTGCTGAATGACGGTTCTGATACGACTTCTGTGTCTAAAATGATGTCTTGCAAAGGAACATCTTCGATGTTTGGTATAATCGATGGGACATTTAAAAAACTGGTATTCGACAACCAAGCAGTCTCGGAAGTTGTATCTGGAAAATAGAGATTTTTTTTTTAATTTTTGGAATGATTTTTAATGTAAAATAATATATAAAACTAGAACCGAAGTAGGTAGTTATTTCTATTAAAAGGAAGTTTTTGATACATTAGGTATTACAAATTTATTTCAGTTTTTTTAGGTTCTAAAATTGTGGTTCAGCCTAAAAGCCTTCCAATAATTACCAAATAATTTTGTTATTACCCATAAATTTAATGATTAAATTTGAATAGTTAACTGGAAAATACAATCTAAAATGACGTAAAGAAAATCTTACCTAGCGGGTTTTCTTCTTCATTAACAATTAAATTATCTGAATTATTCTCCGAATATGCAGGAAATAAGGACATTTTAAAGTTTTAAACGTTTTCGCAACAATATTTTTATTTTAAAAAGATGACATTTTTAAAACTCCGTTCAATTAATAAATTAAACGTAATTTTGACCAATAATCACTAGCGCCACCATACCATGAAAACAGTGCTGTTGCTTTTAAGTTTTTCTCCTTTTTATTATGTCATTGGGCTGTTTCACACAGATAAAGGGTGCACGATGAAGGAGGAAAGTGGTAGTTACTTTGACAAAACTTTGCATCCAAAATGAATTTGTAGTCACAGTAGTTACACCAATTCAATTAAACTGAAGATTAACTATTGTCGTTGCACCCAATAAATATGAAAATTTGTTATCGTCATCTCAGATTACATAAAATATGATAATCCTAATGCGCCGGCCATATTAAATAATAGGAGTAGGTACTAAAAAAAATTATTGGTACAGACTCCGAAAATTTCTAATCCAGTTTTTGTTAGATTCATCACTCTGACAAAATGACATACGACAGCACTGTATAGAAAGTATAAAAAAAATAAGTATCAGTTAAATTGGCGACTTCATTGTGAAGAGTAAAGAGAGGTAAAAGTGAAATTGAACGTAAAAGTCCAGTCGGATAAGTAAAATCTTACTTTTGCCTTGTCATGGAAGTAAGAAAAAAATATAAAACTTGAATTTCATTTATTCCTTTTTTCTATCCTCCAGATTGAATTGGTATATGCAAACAATGCAAAATCACTGGGCAAACATGTTTTCCATTCCACAACCACTGTGGCCAATGTCAAACGAAAGATCCATCAGCTAAATAAGAAATTATATCCGGACCGTCAGGCCATTCGGCTTGAGGCCAAAGGGAAAACTCTCAAAGATACCGATACACTACAAGCGTTAAGTATCGGCGATGGGTCGAAATTATTTATTAAAGATTTGGGTCCTCAGATTGGTTGGAAAACTGTATTTTTGGCTGAATATGCTGGCCCATTAATTGTATATTTATGGATATACCAACGACCGTGGATTTTCTATGGTGATGTTAGTGCTCCAGTTAGTCGGGCCACTCAGTAAGTACCTAATCTTTATTATTGCTGCTTACAAATTTGTTTGGATTTTCTTATCAGTGACGAAAATCTATCGCATGTTTTTTTATGTAATATAGAAGACAGGTCAAGGTACATTGTAGCATTGTAGGTAATTATAAATTGAATTGTCCAAGTCTTGAATTTTAATAGCAATTAAATTTGCATTTTAATAATAGGGAAATTGATGACGGTAATGATTATCTATAATAGAATGCTTAGCACTAGTTTTTATCGAACTTAAAGTCACTAACATTAATCTAGTTTATATCCGTAAGTAAATTGTAATAAATAATGAATGGCGTATAGCTTAAATGTCCGAAGACATTTATTTTGTTTGTATTTTTTTATGGTAGCTCCTTCAGGATCCATGATCATCATAGAAACTTTTCTTTTCTCCAAAGGGGATTGAACATTTTTATTGAAATTGCTCTCAAAAACATAATAATCAGATCGAAATGTGTCGTTTAAAATGAATTTACATTAAAAATAACGATCAATTAAAAAAAAATATAATTTTCAAATAATATCTAATATTAATCAGTGTTCATTATCCTAAACCATTTACATCGTTGTTATTATGAGATTGTTTAGATGTGATCTATCTTATCTGTCAGAACTCAGAACATAAATTCACTAATCAATTTTAATTATTGTATAGTATTGCCGCGGCATGCTGGTCACTGCACTATGCCAAGCGTCTACTGGAAACGATATTTGTGCATCGATTCTCTCATTCTACAATGCCAATAAGAAATTTATTTAAAAATTGTCTTTACTACTGGGGATTCACCGCTTATGTGTCGTACCACATTAATCATCCATTGTATATGTCACCGTGTATGTATCAAACTTATGTTGGATTAGGATTATTCTTGGTAAGACTATTAAATAATCCAAAAAAAAAATACAATTTTCTATCACCACTTCCTATCATTTTAGCTCAGCGAATTTGGTAATCTATCAACTCACATTTGTCTACGTAATTTAAGACCGGCCGGTACAAAAGTTCGAAAGATCCCACAACCAGATAGCAATCCGTTTACGAAACTGTTTAATTTGGTGTCTTGTCCAAATTACACATATGAAACTGGTGCATGGGTGTCATTTTCCCTATTGTCACAATGCATTCCATCGGTACTATTTGCATTTGCCGGATTCTATCAAATGGCCATATGGGCACTTGGCAAACATCGGAATTATAAGAAAGAGTTCAAAGACTATCCGAAACGACGTAAGGCGATTGTGCCATTTTTGCTATAATGCGGTGAAAGCATTTTATATTTTTTTGAATTTAAACTAAATTATGGTGGCTCAAGTTAAAAAAATAAATTTATAAATTTCAGGGTTTTTTGTTAATAGTAAATAAGTTTTTTTTTAATTTCATCTTGGGTTTTTCCAGAGAAATTTTAATTTAAAAAAATTAGATTTTTAAGGTTTCTTTGTATGGTTTTTGTATGATTCATTTTCTCAAAATATTACAAATACATTTTAGCAATTATACCTATTTGTTTTTTTTAGCTTACTAAATAATTACCAGTGGCTCTATTATGAAATCTGTTGCTAAACGACCCGCCCTATTGTTGAACACTATATCGGTGTAACAGTAACAGTAACAAGCCGAAAATAATTACGCTAATATTTAAAATGGAAATGTCATGGGATTATTTCGATTCACCTATTGTTTGAAATAGGCGGGTCGGAATTGAAAAGCCAGCTAAGCTAAATGTCCAAAAATGATTTGAGATTTTAGTTGACACCCACCTAAACTACCAGCAGATAAACTCGCACCATATAGAAGTTCGTTTATAAATCTTTTACTGGATCCTACATACCTTGGCCTACAATCGCTCTTGTTTTCCAGAACTACATTTCTGACTGAAAATAATTAAAAATTCCCGAATTAATCCAAGTTTTTCATCAACATTTTCATCTATTAAAGAATTTTTATTTAAAACTGTACCATACTTAATCGAGTAACAAAAAAAATCGCCTTTTAACATAACTTGATTAAAAACTGAAAAACCTATTTTAAACTAAACAATTTGTACACCAGCTTGAGCACAGTACTTCTGCAGTGCTTGCTGATGATCGTTTGGCATGCCGGCAATCAATGTCGGTACATCACCCGGACGTGTTCGTGATAATTTTGCCAAACTCTCAATCAACAATCGTCGACCATCGGCAATGTCCAGCAATGGATCGTGCACTTTTGTTCGGGCAAAATTCAACTGTGAGTATGCGGCCTGATAACCGGTATCTTCTAATTCAATAAACTGATCATCGTCCAAATCTTCATCTGGTGGCAATTCGAATATTTGTATCAGCGCCTGTAAAACTGCTGTCCAATAATTACGATACGGAAGTGTCACCATTGGTGGACATTCGCATAGCAATTTCGATATGCCAACGGCAACAATTTTTTTATCAATTTCTCCAGATACTTTGGTCATGTCTGGCACAAATATTCGTTCGATTACCATGCCGAACATTCTAGAAAAAATCATTCATATAAATGATAACAAAAATATTAAAACAAAGATAATCTTACTGCGCCTGAATGTTGTCTATAAGTTCAACAAGTGGTACTGGTCCAATTTTAGCCGAATAGAAGGAGAAAAATACAATAAGTCCACGTACATATTTCGCCGTTTTCGATAAACTTAATCTTTGAAAGAGAAGCGCAAATATCTGTCGCATGTTTTGTTGAAGTTCGTTTCTAAAAAAGAAAATCAAATTAAACATTAAGTTATAAATAAAAACGGGTATAGAATTTAATATGGTGAGAGTGTATGTGTAAAAAGCGAAGGTTTTTTGTGTTTTTGTTTCCACACTGAAAAATGTAGTGGAAGCTTTGTTTTCACTTTTTTTTCAAAATTCAAAAATCAAAACGATTCTTAAATTTTTTTAAATCGGTTCCGGACTCGCTAACATTTGTTAACTTCATCTTCAGCAATAATTTTAAAAACTATTTTTCTTACAAACAAACAAAAAAAAATCTTACATTGGATAGTACAGCAACAAATGTTGTAATAAATAAAATCCTTCCTGATCATTTGCTTTGGAAGCAATCATTTTCTGAAAAATACCAAGAATCGCATTCTAAAATTAAAAACAAAACTACGATTAATCTAAAAATCTACTAAACATATCTCTAAAATGCCATACCAATTTATCAAATGACGCTATTTGAGCCGAACCTTGCCGTACAAATGCACATAAAAGTCTAATAAGTGGCGTCACATTACCGGGTCGATCCCATAGTGTTGGCGATAGTAAACAGGGAAATAATGCCCAATATGGTTCTTGAATAGTCCCATTAACACCTTCTCGTACCTCCAGCAGTAGCGATAGCATTTGAAAGACATATGGCATAAATTCCAAAATGTCCTGCTGTAGAATGCCTTGAAAAACGGGAAAAAGCGCTTCCTCAAAGGAACTAACCGCACCCGGTTCAGATTTGCAAACAATTTTAATGGCCAACGATAGTGTTTCGAAGAGATAGTGATTGAAATGTGGTCGTGATGGATTTTTGGCAACATCACTGAGAATTTTCGTCAATTGTGGTAATACCTCTCCCATAAATGGCATTGTCGCCTCTTGTAGTGTAGAAAAACTTCTCATTATCGCTTTCATTACGTATTCATTTTCATTAGATCCGGCTACATGGAGGACACCAAACAGGCCATTAAATAACTCACCGGTGAGCGGTGCTAGTTGATCTTTTGTAATAAGTAAATTATTTTGGGGACCTTTCATTATTAAAATTTTCTCAATGGAACAAGCAGCATAACTATGAACAACACCACTTTCGGCTCGAAGATGTCGAATCAACTGTGGTATACAGGCCATAACGGTTTGTGAACCAAGCAATGAGCGAAATGTCATTACAAATTTCAGTGCATCCGCCTTAAGAACAGGCAACTCATTAACATTGGGGCGCTCCAGTTCAGGTATAATTTGTTGTTGACAAAATTGCGGTAATGGCACCAGTTCCGACGTTACAGTTACACCATGTTTTTGGGTTCCTCCTTTTGAGGCCAGTGATGTGACTAAGAATATGGCCGTATCTTTTGAACGCCAATTTCCTACCGGATTTTCCGCATATTTACTAAGAAGAACTTGCAAATATTGTCCGAAAATTTCAAATATTTTCGCTTCGAAATTGTGCGAAAGTGTTTTGACTAAATCACAGGCAGCCCGCCGACGTGTTTCTATGTCCGAACCTTCAATATCACGACGAATGTACTCTTCGGGATTGTCTTCGAATAGTTCCTCATCGGATGTTCGAAAATCCATATTTGGAATAATTACTTTTTCACATATGCTGGCGAGAACTTTTGGATCTTCAAATAGTTGACGATAGTGGTTTCGAGCGGCCACAATCGAAAGGAACTGTAATGCATTTGATACTAACGAATCATATTTTGTTTGAATGCCCGTTGTAACTAGAAGCTCCCATGCATCGGTGACAAATTGTGGCATATAAGTACTAAACTCTTCATCGTATTTCTGTGCATATAGTCCTAAGTTATCACAAATTTGGGAACGTAATTGTTCCAGAATGCCAGCTTCTTCTTCATCACCTGTGTGTAAACATGGAACATCCTTTGTCAATAATTCATGAAAAGCGTTCATCCAGGTTTGCATATTATCTTCGAAAAATTCTGGTAAATCTTGTGAGTTTAAAGAGTAGAACACTTTTGACATAAGACACAACGAACTGTAAATCACCTTCAGAGCCGTTACATTTCCTTCGTGTGATTTGGCCAAACCCATTGTCGCCACCAATAGTTCCGTCAATGGTTTCGCAAACGTATCTAAAACCAATTTAATCTCTTCCCAGAGTTTTTGTGATTTAAATTCATAGCGATATCGTTTAAATATTGAATGTGCCGTTTGCAAAACGCCATTTATGATATTAAAATCACCGGTTGCAAATTTTTCCACCATTTCGTTTATTAGCTTTGGCCATTTATCCGGAAAATCATACTTTCCTATGATACTGACGGCATCACTTAATTGTTTCTGTATGGCCGGTGATGATTTTAGCATCAGCGATACAATGTATTGCTTGATCATCAATCGAACGCTGTCATGAATGTGGTCAGGACCATCCGTATCCTGGAAAAAAAATTAGATTAACTTAGTCGGTCGATAGGGACATAAGAGAGTTTCGAGTACTTACAGCGTGTGCATTCCAATTACGCTTCACAAAGTTCTTGAATGCAATCGATCCGGCTATTCGTATTGTACTATCAATTTCGTCTTTTCCAACTAAGTGCAATAACATTACTGCATAATTTTGTTGACTTTCAAGGTTTTCAAGACATTTTTCAGCTAGATATAAAGAAAAAAACAGAAAATTATAAAAAAAAAACTAAAAAATCCTATTATAACCACACTTTACCGGGTCTTCTGATATTTGGGTCCGGACTCAATGTCTTTTGCAAATAATCGGCTAATAATTCAAAATTTGCATCGTTTGCTTCCATTGTTCTATGTTAAATTATTAAATGATTTAAAAAACTTCTTCTGACGCAATTAATTTATTATAAAAACAAACTAAAATAATGTTCGTTGAAAACGATATTTCGTTGCGTCCTCCGTCCTACTAATAGAAGTACAAGATGTTGATCTATTACTTTTAAAAAGTAAAATTTTTCAACCTCTGGAATGATCACGTGACTGCCTAGCAAGTAGTTGAAACCCTCCTTTTTTAAAATTCAAAAAATTCTATTACCATTTTCCACTACACTTAAAAATATCTTTTTTCTTTTTATGTGTAAAAAAAGCACCGATGTAAAATTCGTTTGTTTCTTGACTAATTTCTAAACATTTCTAAAGACTAAACCCATAGTTAGCGGCCACTCTATAAAATCTACTATAGTGGTGCGACCACCTGGAGAGTTATTGTTAGTTATGACCACTAAAGCGCTGCTGTTTTTTGAAAAAACTGGCGGGCGGGCGAAAATAT
>JANSTT010018557.1:0-18988 GCA_026745375.1 Platyura marginata
GAGGTAGAAATATTATTTTCAAATTAAAAAGCAACCACGTCGGGATTCGAACTCATGAATATTTGGCAATATATTTCTGTTTGCAACACGGCGCCTTTACCATCTGAGCCATTTCATTTATTATATAAGAAAGTTTTTTTTGTCCATATAAAGAATGTTTTATTATTGAAGAAGTTTATCTGAAATATTTCCATTAATCAATCTTGTTGATCCTTGCCTGAAATATTTCAAATATTTGAACCGATGATTCTTGTAGATCTTTTCCCTGCTAGGTATGAGGTAAAGGAAAACATTGAGATTTTGATTGAAAATTTCTAATGATACACTATCAGTTATTGATATTGATCACAATTTTTACTCGTTGGCTCCTTCCAATTCCACGTTCTATAAATTTGGAATGCAGTTTTTGGTCGTAGTATAATTCCGCATAAATACATTTGATAGATTCATTAAATTCTGGATCGAACAATGGAAATTGGATAAACAGATATATTCCAATAAATAAATAAAATTCAATCAGAAAATAATTTTTTACATTTAATTAACATAAAATATTTCTTATATCAAACAATGATAAGCAGTAATTACAATGAAATACGTGTAATTAATTTTATACTAAAGATAATTCAAAATGCAATATATATTATGTAAGAACGTAGTCGTTAAATTAAAAAAAAAAACGATGATTTATTAACATTTATTTAAAGAGGACATTCATTTATTTGGATTACTATTTTCAAATAATACCGCAGAGACACTACCACTTTCTAAAAGTACAAGGTTCTTGTAATGCAATTTTAATATTTATAATTCTAGTAGTGTTAAATTAATTTATTAGTTTGAGAAGTAAATTTTCACTTCTCAGTATTCCCAAGGTATTTAATCTACTGTCAGTATTGATTCCAATTATTTTATGACTAAAAACGAATGACCACCAAATTCGTAAAGTTGAAGGAAATGTTTTCAAAAAAAAAAAAAATTAGACGGCTGTTCCTCCTTTAATGTTTCCAAAAATAAAAAGCGAAACAGGCGCCACTAATAAATTGGAAGATAAAATAAGCTTAAAATGGAATTTATGAACACCCACCACCTTGCTAGGCTCGGTCTCTAAATAATTAGTAAAATTGTAACACACATGGGGTTTAGGTTGTGTAGAGGTAGTTCAGATTATGTGTGTAATATCACAACTAGTTCATTAGCATTTTAATGTTATAGCCAAAAAATGTGATATTAAAAAATACTAAAAAAACTAATTTACAAAATAATAATAAAAAAATAGCAGAAACTTAATGGTGCAAAATCTACATTTTTGGAATTTCATAATTTTTTTTGTCAATCATTGATTTATTTATGTTAACGCTTGACTCATCCAGTGGCATATTTCGACGACATGTATGTTCAAAACCAGGCGGTGGCCTAAGTTGATTATTGATGAATGGCGCCTGAGCAGTAATATTGATATGATTTGTGTTATTATAAAATTTTTGAACTGGTAATTGATTCATATAGCCAAACATAAATGGTGGTTGATTCATATTATAAGGTGGTTGATTCATATAATGAGGTGGGTGATTCATATGATTTGGTGGTTGATTCATATGATTGGGTGGTTGATTCATATGATTTGGTGGTTGATTCATATGATTCAGTGATTGATTCATATGATTTAGTGGTTGATTCATATGATTTGGTGGTTGATTCATATGATTCAGTGATTGATTCATATGATTTAGTGGTTGATTCATATGATTTGGTTGTTGATTTATATAATGAGGTAGTGGCGACGGTAATGGACGATTATTGGAATTTAATCCATAAACATTATTGTACGAATTTGGAACTAAAGTACGATTGAAATTATACTGATTATTATTATAAAAGTAATTGTTTGTATCAAAATTTTGAAAATTCGAATATTGATTCATATTATTTGCATTAATTTGTTCAGATCTATTTAAATCTACGGGAGACTGACGATTTATTTCATTATCCATTTGCCAATAATTCGAATTATCAATTTGATCATATTGTCTATTTTCTACATTATCTGTAGTTGTTTCTGAACTCAATGAATTGATATGATCAAATTCTTCAGTTTTACTTATAGCTGGTTCCGATTTAAATGACAAATTATTTATATCGCCAGAATTATTCATTACATTATCTTCCGTTGATTTTGATCTGATTATCAAATTATTGCATTTTGAATTTTCACTATTTTCTATATTAATTATTAGATTTGGGCTGGATGAATTAATTAATTGTTTGTTAAGCATATTTTGACTAATAACATCAACATCTGGAATGAAATTCTCATCTTGTAGAGCCTCAAAATCAAATCCTTTTGCTATTAATTGTCCAATTTCGGCAAATGATGGATATGCACCAGTTTCTAACATACTAAATCTGGAATTCAATTCAATTTGTTAGAGAAGTACAAAAAAAAAATATCAAAATACGATTTACTCATAAACATTTTTTATTTTTGGTCCTCAGTTATTACCTGGTCATCAGAAAAACTTAAAAAAATATATATTAATGTTTTGAGCACTTGGTAAGATTGCTAATTTTAAAGGGACATCTTTTCCAATTACAAATCTTTCAACATTATGAAATTCGTTCTATAAATGCCATGGGTAGGTATTCAAAAAAAGTATCTTAAATACTTGTAAGTTCACCATTTTAAACAAAAAAATTTTTTTGACAAAATCAAAATTAAATTTCGCAAACTACAAAAAAAATGTCGAGCTAATCGAGATTCTAGGCTGAGATAAAAATTATTTTCATTTTTGTAGCAATCTACGCTCCCATTTTACAAAAAAAAGACAAATCAAATTTCAGCACACATAGCAAACCGGCTCTGGTTGAGGTTATTGTTACACACGCAACCGGGCCAATAAAGAAGTTGGTCCAAATTCAATTATATAATTCCAAATTGAATGATAATGAAACATTTGGATATAGTACGGATTATCCCGTACCAGTGCGATAGATTACTTAAGAAAAAAAAATACCTTTAGGAAAATACACAAAATGTCAAAAATAAGGGATCGAACTTCAATAAAAAAAAGACTTAATTATTATTTAAAAGAAAAGAAAGTGTTTTTCGAATCAACGACTGTACAAAATATCTAAAATAGAATCTGCATTACCATTATTTGGATAAAAAAAACTTACATAAACACTTACGTAGGAAATTTTTCCGAATAGTGCCGTTTTGGTTTTTTTGTTACTTCCTAAAAAAAAAAAAAATTAAAATTCTGCATTTAATAAATGTTAGGTAGTGTAGCACAAAAGATCTGATTATTATGATGATTATTTTGTGATATTTTTATTGGCAAAGAAGTAACATAACTAAAAATCAAACATTGGGCACAACATACCGATGGGAAAGCCTTAAAGATGCATAATGGTCTAATTGCAATGTTGTACTTACACTGTCCGAAGAACTTTCATACGGATTACTGTACATTGCGTAACCTCGATCAATTAGGGTTTGATTAATATGAACATCCTTCTTTCCATTTGTATCCGTTATTATCATATAAATAGTTCTTTTCTGTGAAAAAGAAAATATTTTGTTTGTTTTCAAGAGGAAATTAATCAAATTACCTCAGAGTTAATTTCAGTTGCCTTAGCGTACAATGGCAAATCATATACTAATGACAAAAATGAATAGGTAGCGTTGCGGTCCCAACGAATTGATACTGGCTTAATATAGTCCAAACAACCACGGTATGCTTGACTTGGTAGCGTTGAAAAATCATGTAAAAGATATTTGATTTCCTTTTTCTTTACATCAGATATTGTCCCATAATCAACAAAAAACACCTTAAAGAAATAAAAAGACAAATAAAAATCATTTACAATACCTAAAACAAAAATCAAATAAATTACTTTTACGATATCCTTCTCTATATCGATAATTTCTGCTCGATGCCACATTCCTTCAAATATTGCCGCACAAATTTGTCCTTTCTTGATATTATGTGATTTTATATCAAAATTCTTAGTGGTCAATTTGGTATAAAATGCCCTTAGAAACATTACCAATCATCAATTATGTAATATTATTGTATATAAAAAAAAAAAATCATACTCAATATCCTGCATCAATATATCTAATTCATTGGGATGAGAATGAATATGAAACCAAAACTTGTACGGATTGTGAACCTAAAAAAAAAAAAAAATTTAAACAAAAACAGGAACAGGTGCTGTAAACGAATAAGTTGTCGAATATTGTCACTTAATCTTAAGTAAAACTGTTTAACCTCAAAAAAAAAAAACTTTTAAATTCGCAAAAAATATCGAAATAAAAACCTTTACCAAACTATTCCCTCTTCCTAATTAACTCAAAACATCCTAGGGGATAGAACAACAAAAACAATCGATTAAAGTAAATTGTGGCACGGATTTTATTGTTCCAAATTATTGGTGACGCCTGTTCCGGGCCCTTTATTTTTCAATAGAAATTAAATAAAAAAAAAGAATTTTGAAAAATAGTCCTCAAATATCTCACACTTTTTTGAAAAGAAACTTGATTTTGAACATGCCGAACGTATTTTTATCAAAACCACACAAATATTTATCTGAATTGCCAGCCAAATGAATCAGACATACTTACTTCAGTTATAAAAATTTGAAATAACGTTCCCACTGTAATGTTTTCTGGTATTTGTCCGATCGGAATTGAATTTCCAAAATTAACAATTCCATCTGGTATGCCAATCAGGAATACTGGATCATCCTTAAAATAAAAATCAAATAAAAAAATAGAATTACAAAACAATAGAATAACATTACGTCTGATAGATCTGGAATTGCTTCATCGTCACTTCCGACTTGGGTAACTGAACTATCCATATTTAAATCACTGAGCGCTGCCGATAGATCGGTTATCGTTTGCATATCGAAATCATCGACAAAAGAGCTTTCAGAATCATCGAAATTTTGTTTTTTATTTTGCGAAACCACTGCCTTCCTAATGCATTGAGCTACTGGTTGTCGATTAGATTTAGCTTTTGTTCTAGCATTCATTGGGGCATTTGATGTCGCAATTTTTTTACTATTTATTTTGAAGCTTATTTTAGTTTCTTTTGAATCATCGGAAATGCTTGAACTGGCTGTATTAATTTCTTTAAATGAATCTTGCCATGCAGCATTATTCTGATCTGGAGAATTTTTTCGATGTTCGTTTCTATTTTCACTCATATTACATTCGGTCTGTCTACTTAGTGGAGAATATTTAATTTTGGTTTTATTCTCTTCTATTTGGTTCACGTTTTGTGCTACACTAATTTCTCTTGCTGATCCAGTTTTGTTTTGGCAATCTTTGTGATTTATTGAAACACCACCATTATGATTATTCGACCCAATATTGGTTTGGTTATTAGAAACAATATTGTTTTGATTGTTAGAAACAATATTCTTTTGATTGTTAGAATCAATAGTGTTTTGATTGTTAGAAACAATATTGCTTTGATTGTTAGAGACAATATTGCTTTGATTGTTTGAGACCAACGTATTCCCAACTGTTTGTGCAGAGTGTTGAGTATTTACATTTTGGGATTTTTGTGGAACATTTTGGTTTTTGGATTGTGGTCTGCCTGGATAATATTGTTCATTATTGGAACCGAATTGTTTTGGTTGATTTAGTAATGACATATTTTTATTGTAGGATACGATACATTCATTTAAAAAAAGTAAAGAATTTTGTTCTAGTTGTTGTTGATTATATAGTGAATTAGTATACTGCCTTTGAAATATTAGCGGATCATAGTTAGTTTGGAAAGGTATCGGATAAATAATCGGCGTTTGAATGTGCCGATAATACAACTGTGTTCCGATGTTATGGGGTGGATTTGGTCTATAAATGTTACCTGCTGTTTTTGGGATAGGTAGTTTTTTTGGTTCTTCTGACCTAGATGTATTGTATGTTGAATTTTGTGGTACGGGATTAAATTGTTTTACTAGTTGTGGTGAATAATGATTTGAAGCACTATATCTAGGTGCATGTGATGATTTCCGTTTACAAGAGGGCTTTTTTTGTTTTGAAACCATATCGTGTATATGTTTGATATTAGAATTTGCTGAAGTATTTGCCAACCTAATTATTGTTTCATTATTACATCTAGTTACCTAAATAGTGTAAAGAAACAAATTAATAAATAACCAATATTAACAATAAATATTTACTTCCAAAATGTCAGTAAGTGATCTTATAAATGGTTCTAGTCGACAATAGCCCAGTTTGACGAATGGAATATTTTCGCCTTCCATATTTCTGTATTCACGTTCTAGCCTCTGAAATGTCATTATATCTGGACAGATTGCAACCAAAGATTTAAGAATTGATTTTGTTGAACTCAGAAGACTTTCGTCTGCCATTGTGTTTCTTTAGAAAAATTATTTAAAACGCATTTGTAAATTGTATTGTTATTTGCTTGGTTTTTGTTGTTAAAAAACCACACTGATTATTGGTTGTTTTTTTTTATTGGCTACACAAATAAATTCACAAAATTTTCCGAGTCTGCAAAATGATACCGCATGTGCGACAATCCATCTCTCTTCCAATATAAATCAAAATTGACGAAAATTTTAGCCTTTATTATTTATGATTAGTAATGTGCACTATTTGGGCACCTGATAAAACACAAGCACTCAATACTAACAACGAATATTTAAGTTACTAATTACGAATAACAATTTTCAGCAATATATTATTAAAACCGCAAAAAATTATTTTAATTTATTTTGACAACTGGTGTAGCCAATAATAAACCTAGACAATAAAATATAAACAGGACAGATCATACCTTAGATAATATAACACATACAGGATGGATTACATCGTATAACTTGCATGAAAATAAACACGCACACATCGGGTGCAGCAGTATGGGGGGATAAAAAATTGCCATTTAACTGCTTGCAACCTTCATCGAACGAGCCGTAAAGGGGCAGACCGACTCTCTTAAATTCTCAACAGAGATTATTTTTTTGGAATCATATAACAAAGGCGTGTCATTAAATATTTTGCGTTTATGCGCCAAAGTTTTTTTGATGATGAATTATTACAATAATTTATACATTTGTAGGTTTCCAAGACAAGAAGATCTAGCTAGATAAAACATGGATTCATAATAATGCATATAGTCCCCCAATAAAAATGTTCTCTCTTATGAGAAATAACGGCGACCATTTTTCAGCTTGCAATTTTTCGTATCGTAACACACTTTTTCTATTATTTGTTACGTCCTGTATATATTCTATAGTCTAAGTAGACAACTAATTATTTTAATGTGTTTTTTTCTAAATTTTCCGATAGTTTATACTAAACTTCATGTCTAGTTTAATAGAAAAGCTATTACAAAAACTTATTGTACGAATTTTCATGAAAGAAAAAGTTCCCATACATCAGAAAAAATTCGAACGTTTTTAAAAAATCGAAGGTTTACTCTAGTCTAGAACATTTTCTGCACATACTACAAAAAGTCCCATTGTGACAAAATCCCCTTTTTTGTGCCTCGGTTTCAGCCAGGACGGAAAATTTAACCATTCGACTCGAAAAATCGTATGACTACTAATTTTTTTTACATCAAGCGTTTTTTACTTAAATTTAAAAAAATGCCGCGTTTTTAAAAAAAAGTTATTAATTAAAAAGATCGGATATTCGTCTGAACAGTACCGGATACCAAAAGTATTAAACTATTATGATCTGAAATGATGCGTTAAATTCAATATGTCGCTCGCTTTAATATTACTGTGTAGCAGTGTTGTCTTATCTCTTAATAAAATGAGTAATTTTCGTAGATCTATTACTACATTGAAAAATATATAGTCGTCCTAGAAAGCAAACCACGTATCAACAACTTTTTCCAAAATCCACTTTTTATCATCAATAGATCTATTTTGATAACAAAAAGTATATTATGGAAAAAGTCGTTGATATGTGGTTTGCTTTCTAGGCCGACGATTTATGTAATTTCCACAAAATATAGAAAAGCGCTTGTAAACAACAAAAAAAAGCAATACACATTTCATGTAATACATTTTAGAACTGTATCATCATTATTTCAGGATATAAAATAGAGTTTTTCCCTTACTTTGCTTTAACAACGTAATCAAAAACCAAACTGCCACAATTAAATCGGAATACAAAAAACAAATAAATAATAAATGCAGGCAGAATGACATTTGACGATAGTCATAACAATGTACTAGATTAACAAAGAAAAACGTAGTCTCTTATTTTGTAGTATTGCCAATAAAATAAACTTCCCCTTTGCAATTTAGAAGTATTTCGGGAGTACAAAAGCTTTGAAAGGAGTATAATATTTCCCAAATGATTATAGATGTCCACCATAATGTTCCTTTCTTTTTCTTAAAACTCCAATGGAGGTGGAGGGATCAATTTAAACACTTCAATAATTTCTGCTAAACTGCACTTACGTCATTTATCAGCCTACATCTACACTACTATACATACATTATTTGTATTTAAAAGAGGTAAATAAACCGGTAACTGTGCTGCCGAACAAATTGTTGAATTTAGACCAATTAGATTTATGCGTCGAATCACCATGCAAAAGTTTTAAGTCTTAACGCATAAGCATCGGGAAACGAGAATTCTAATTTTTTTTTAAAACAAGCGTTGTAGGAAACGAGTATTCTCGCTCGATGCGAATGAGTCAACTACAAAAAAAATAGAGGAATTTTGAATAAATCGAAATTCATTATGAATTTAAGAAAATCTTAGCCTTGCTAGCAATTTTTTAAATACAATTAAATAAATCTTCGAAAATCGTTTTAAAATATACTAAAAAAATAGGAGTGATAAAACTGATGTTGAAGATTTACGGTTAAATGAATTGGAATAAAACTTATATATACCATATATGAAGATACCAACATTTCTATTGTACGGGATCCGGGTGGGTATATAAATCAATTGTTCTTATGGTCTATTGACTTTAAACCGCCCCCAACAGCAATTTGATTTAACAAGACATTTTCCGTTAAATAGGCTTTCACATGAATTTTACCATTTCTATATCAATCTGATCAACAATAAAAATAAATATATTATGAAGAAAATATTAAACCAACTAACTAGCTACCTATACCTACCTACCTATACTTACCTAAATATCAAGAGACAATTTAGAAAACAATTTTTCTCCGCAACTAATAAATTTACATATTCATATATTATTAATGAACTAAACTTCTTTTGGTTGAATAATGGACCGTAGGCTTAATTCGCGCTCTATACGTAGGAGGCCCCTCCTTTGCTGTATAAATGTTGTTCACTTTGCACAATCTAAAAACGCAATGACTTTAGTTGGTATATTCATTAAAAAATAAATTTCAGTCAGTGTTTTTAAGTCGTTCAAAGTGTTAAAACGTGTCTTTTATCTGTTCTCATATAAATATAGCAATGAACTCATAAGCAAATAATTGTTTTTTTTTTTTTCAAATATTTCTGTGTACTTTTGTTGTATTATTACCAAAATTAGTGGTTTTTTTTTTCATCTTAAAATATTCCTAACGATACACAGTTTATGAATTACATCAATTGTTGTTCGGAAATAATACACAGAGAGTGTGTGTTCTGTGTTATTATGTAAGAATGTGAATTATATTATTTTTTTTTGAATTAATTAGGTGAAACATATGTGATATATGCAACTTTTTAGAGTTTTCTATATATTGTGATATACATACATACTTCACAATATTTTGTAAATGTATTAAATAAATAAATAAATTTAAAAAAAAGAATAAACACAAACTATACATACATATAAGCAGATCTCTTCTACCTGTTTGAATTTTTTTTTTTTTTTAAATAGTAAAAAGTGCTGTGTATTCTTGTTTTTAATTTATTATACATTCTTGCTTTGCTGTATACTAAATAAACTAAGGACAATTAAAAAATGATTAGTCATAAATCTAAAAAAATGTCTTCCACAAAAACAACAAAATCATCAGCATCGACCAAGATGCATTCATCATCATCATCATCGACAACATCTCAAATAACTGTCGATGATGGCAAACAACAAAAACTGCTAAAATCTTCTGATGAAACTGATCACTATAATAAAATTGAATCAATGATTTCATTGCCGAACCAACCAGAGTATATTGTCACGACACCAGTAGACATGACATCATCGAGCGGTAACAAGTCAAATGAAATAATAACGAATATAACTGATGGAACAACACAAATTGCTAATATACAGTCATTAAGTCAATATAAAACTGCAACGAAAGTTGACCATGATTTGATTCATAATGTTGGCGAGATTCGTAGCCATTCCAAAAACTTACATACTGAGTGGGATGGAACATTTGTTCGTGAGACAATGCCAAAATTAGCAACTGATTCACGGCGACTTGTACAGAAATCATGGAATCAAGATGGTAGTGGTAGGAATGTAAAAAATGGGGACGCGGCAACAATTAATGTGGAATTTATAAATGAAGAAAAATCGTCGGCTGAATATTTGCAAAAATATGAAAAAATCAATGTTGAAAAATCCGAATCTTCATCGCGTTCGGCTAGCAATCATCTTAAAAGCATTCGTACGTCATCCCATGACATCATTAAAGATGGTAATACATCAAAAGAAGAAGTTACCAATAATTTGGGCAGTAATTCGAAAATAATTGAGTCTATAGTATTGCAGGATGTATCAACAGATAATGATAGAAATATTGATAGGTATATGATGTCTGATAATAGTTTGTCGAGAAGCCAGAATGTCGAACAGAGTTCAACAATCGTTCAATCGTCATCGAACGTAAACATTTCGGAAGTTAGTGAAACTAAGAATATTATGTCCAGCAATACGATCAGCAATCAACAAATAGGTGAAAGATCAATGATGACGTCTTCGTCCAATTTGGAATCATCTAATAAAAATGCTATTTCCCATAGCACATCTTCGACCAAAAACAACATCGAGAGTAGTACACATATTGAAAAATCAGCAATTTCCATGATATCAAACTCTGATAATTATCACGAATCGTCAACTGTAAATGAAACCAATAAAAGCAATAAAAGTCAAATAAATCTAAAAGATTCTTCAATCTCTATGATATCCAGCAATCAAGATGCATCCACTTCGGATTATCGTGAATCTTCAACAGTAAATGAGATTAATAAAAGTAGTAGCAAAGTTAACTTGAAAGATAGTAAATCAGTAATCTCCAACGAAATGACAAACAAGAAAATCTCACCTGGAAAACAAACTTCAAAGGAAGTGTCTAAGGATGTAAAAACAAAAGGGACCACTTCAAATCAGTCCATGACGCAAAAAACTGAATCTCAAACTACATCGACTACGTCACATCAAATGTATGACGAAAAAACGAAAACTTGGAAAGAAGTTGATGAAAAAGTGTTGATCACAAAACGTCCATCAATTGTTCGATATGTTAGCAAAGAATCGGACGGAACATTTACGACGATTTTCAAGAAAAAAGTCTTCGATAAATATTCGGGAAAATGGAGAGTTGTTGAAGAGAAAGTGTACAAAGATAAAAATATTGCTGATCATATTCCCGATATGATTGATGATGTAACTAATATTACAACAACAACGTATTCAACGAAAATTTTTGATTCCAAAAGTGGAACATGGAAAGTGGTCGATACAAAATCGTTTACCGATACCCATACATTTGTGCCGAAAGATATTGTCGATGAAATCGAAAAGGATCAACCGGATGTGGCGAATATTACTACAACTACAGAAATAACCAAAGTAAATATTTGTATCTTATAGGAGTAGTATAGATAGAAGGAAATCATGACTCCTATTAAATTTTTTATTATCTGAATCTGTTTTTGGGATACAGATACAGGGGCTGTTAATGGTTTTAATATATCTCCCGTAAAATCTAAATATTTCTGCTAACTGTTTAAATTTTTTTAAAAACTACTCTAATTTTAACTCGAATATTTTAACAAAAATTAACAGTCAGGGGTTTATAAATAGAATTCCAATTATGAAAACTCATTTTATTCCTTTGCTTACTCATTACAATTTAACTAGAATTTCTATATATTTAAAAAAATCATATTTCACGAAAGAAACACCGACTTAATAAATAACAACCTGACACATCCTATTTTAGTCATGCGCACCAATTCTACCTATAGTATCTTAGCATGGTTTACTATAGATTTCAATATCTATACAGCATTGCAGACTTCTCATAGTAGATGTGTGGAGGAAGATAAGTGCATGTAAGTGCTTGAAATGTTCCTAAATCAATAAAAAAAACATTAAAATTATAAATTTTAAGATCAAATTTATGGAATTTAGGAAAATTTTCGATGAAAGTTCCTTAAAAAATTTATATTTCCTAAACTACGGGACTATTGCTGAGACTTGTATGAATCTAACATGTTTAGGCATCAGATTTATTGCCATTATCAACTATTTTAGATCCATCACAAAGGCCACATATCACCCCCATATAGAAAGTTCATTGATTTGCTTGTATGACGCGTTATTATTATTATTATTATCATCAAATGCATATTTATAGAAGTATTGCGGCAAGGTGGGTTAGTCTAAACTAGGTAAAAGTTCAATATAAACAATTCTAACATACATATGTACATTTATGCAGTAGCAATTAAATTATTCTTGATTATTTTTAATTAATTCATTGAAATGCTCATATGATTTCAAGTAAGCTTAATTAATTAAGATCGAAATTGAAGGATGAAAAAAAAAATATATAAAGATGACTAAATTTGTCTGGAAAAATAAATTAAAATATAAGTATAGGTACACTGACTATGCCATTAAAAGATAGTGAAACTGGCCTTTAACCTTCTGTTTAGTTAGTATACTTTCTCATAAAGTTCTACATTTATTTAGAATGTATTGGGGTCTTAGTCTAACATGCCCAAATAAAATAATTGTATATTTCTATTTATGCAAGTATTGCTGGCCAAGTGTGTAATGTAAACTTTGTTACATCATATAAGTACGAGTATAATAATAAACATAATTGGCCAATCCAATCCAATAAATATCATTTATTAATGTTTTTATTGAAGATAATACACACTGAAGAAGATTTTATTATTTTTTTCGAAATTTCGATGTGATTGCTTTAAATTATTTAAGTGATAATTCTGACCTTGATCATGGGTTGAACAATGATTACAGATGATTTTAGTGAATCTCATTTTTAAAATTGACCAATTAGTTTTGGATATAATTTTCAATGAAAAAAATGCTTAATCTGGAGGTCATATTGTTATTATTGCTTAATCACTTAATGCACAAATTTATTTTAAATTTTTGGTCAAAAACTGATCCAATTTTATATATAGGTCGCCCGTGTCCCACTCGAGCGCGTGCAAAATTGCCAGTAAGAAGCGCTCGTGTATGTTACGGACAATTGACGTTAAGTGTTTAATGGTATGACCAGTAGGATGGATAGTTATATCTGATCAAATGCACCCCAATTATTGATGAAGATCATAGCCGGCCTAATTTAAATCGTCACAAGTCTTTGTATAACATAAAAATTACTAATCAATTTTAAACAGGTTGAATTTTTACTTCAAAAAAGAATGTTTTATGGGGATCGCCGTTTAAAAATAATTTTCTAGCGATACCAAAAGAGTTTTTTATGGACAGTATCAGTTCCCAATCTACGATATAGAAAGAAATATTAAATTTGTTTTTGGCTTATTTGAATTTCTAAATCTTGCCTACAATAAGAATTAATTTTATCCAATGATTACATTTTTGTGGTGATAGTCCAACTGTATCCAGTTTTGAGAATTATAAAAAATAAAAAAAATAATTTATTTCAGAAATGATACAAAATAGTAGATAATAAAACTTGCTAAAAGACCCCATATATTATTATTTATAAGAAGCCGCACTCAAATTAAACGGTATAAGTAACCTTCTGAGAATAAAAAACGGCTTACGTCAGAAATATCTTTAAGTTGTGTTTTTTTGTTTTTTGTTTTTAACAAATGTCTTCTTTTTAGCTTTTGATAGAATATAATCTCTCTGGATTGAGATAAAAAAAACTCGTTTACAAAAATTCTTAATAACAGTATCTACATACATATTAAACTATTAGGAGCCTGAACCCGCAATTCTATTATAGGAGTATATCAAATTATAAAGTTTTTAGAACTCATAAGTTTAATTCAAGACAAATTACATATAGTTGTTGAAAAAATCTCAAAATTTAAGATTATGATTCATCTCATTGTATTTGAACTGCAACAAATCCATACATGGAGATTGAGAAGAGAACCTGTTTCATGATTTTGTTATTACATTATATAAATATATATATAGGCATGCCTACTCATATTCTATATGTAGCCAGAAATATGTGGGTTTTGACTCAGTGAACACGATTCCTCGTCACATAATTAACTAAGTATGTATTCAACATAAAATAATATGGAAGAGAACAGTTAAGTAAGTTTCGCTCAATTGAGATATGGAACACCAATATGGTAAAATAAATAAATGTTTATGAAGTTTTAAAGGCATTGATAAGTTGGCAATGCAATTATTCAGAATATGGCATTGCATCATCAGCAATGTAATGAATGCATTTCTATAAAATAAACGAAACTTTTATATAAATGAAATAATGACATAAGTGATATTAAAATGCTCTTCGAATAGTCAGTGGGGTCCGAAGATCTTTGGTTTAATCAATCATCAACATCAAGGATGACAGTGAGGTCTACTGGAAGTCTTTTTTAGAGATTGTTATGAAATGTACTTAGTAAGGCCATTGCGCAATAATGAACTATAAAAGGCAGATACCCTTTTGAAGGCTGTTTGGAATAAAAACATTTTTACATTTATTTATTATAAATTCCTATCTATATTAAATTTACTAGTAGTAAGTAGTAAGTAAAAAAAAAAATGCTCGATATTCGTACACTTTACCCTAAAAAAAATAGATCAACCTCTCCCCCTTAATTACAATTATAATAGTTGTAGTTATAATAATTTAGATATACCAGATTTATAGCAATCGTATTTTTTAGAGAAGAACATACTATTTTAAAGTGGAACTCGAACCTATCTCGTTCACTGACCCGAACAATAAGCCAAAAATAAAATTGTCGCAGAACAGTTGCAAACAAATATCAAAATCCGAATGTTATCTGATCAAATTGAATATTTTTTTGCATTCATAAACTAAAAGTGGGGGGGGGGGTGTGGTAAGCAAATAGATGGGGAGTTTTTTTATCTGGAATACTATTTAGTATTTACAAAAGTAAATTGATTTCGTTTTGCACAATTTTCCTTTCAAAATTATAATTATTTATATGTCAGGGTAGCCAAAAGTCATTTAAAAATCATTAAGTTTCATGTAAAGAAAAAAATATGTGTAGGAACAGAAAGTAATTTTTTTTTTTCAAGACTATAATTATTTGCATGCAATTTGTAGGTACCTAATCATAATTAACAATTTTCTATATTTCTATTGACCAATTTTTAGCTAGAGGAAGACAGAAGATTTAGAAATATTACTGTAAATCTCAATATACAATTGAAATTGTTTATTTTGCAGATTTTTGATGCCAGCACCAATTCCTGGAAAATTGTCAACGAACAAACGCACACCGATTTTGTGGAGAAAATTGTTGAACATCCAAAAGATAGAAATAAATTTATCACTGATTTAACAGTTATCAAAGATGAGCGAAATTTTTCAGACAGTCAAACTAATATTACGAACATAACAAATATTGAAAACTCAACAAATATAACTGAAAATCAGATTAACATATCGAATATTGAAAATGACGAGAGAAATATTACAGCAATTGAAAAAACGAAAAACGACCATCTTATTAGTCGGAACGATGTCGATAAACGAAGTGATTATTCAGTTTATGATAACAGGGAAGATATCACAAATGTTACGATAGAGGTAAGAAATTGCATATTCTATTTTATTTTTAATAAAATATTCTGTAATTAAAATGTTTTGTACATATCTACTAGAAGTGTTATTTATAACAGTTTATAACAATTTTGAATATTTAAAAAATTTTTTGTTAAAGATTTATAGTACCTAGTGACCTACATTTTTATGCAAATAATCTATGTAAAAGAAAATTTGTTTTATTTGTCCTATTCAGACAAACTAATTTTGTATATAAGTTTTGTGAGCAGGTAAAAATTCGCGTAGAAAAATCGATAGAAATAATATTTCTTTCGGATATCTAACATAGAGAGGTGCTTTGTTCTTTAAATCTTGTATCTTGCATGTTACAAGAAATGAAAATTAAATACAAAACAAACACTTCCGGATTAGCTCCAGAATTTAGTCTGACCAGCCGAAAATCTGTCAAAAATCGGAGCATTACAATTTTTTCTCGTCAAAACTAATCGTTTTCTACTAAATTTTTATGCATGGTAAATGATTTTATAGATTTTATTATTTTAAAATGCAAATGTTTGAAATCTCATGCTTTCCTTTCCTTGTAGATGCGCTTGTTTTTTTGTAATAATCATAATTAATCATAATTACCTTTCCAAGGAATATTTAAGTATCCATTACGATTTGGCATCAAGCAATTAACTTTTTAAGGTAAATATTGAAGTTTTTGAGTCCATCTTTGGAATTTATCAGGGAAGTAGAGTTGAAACTTATTCATAGAACAAAAAAAAAATTTCTTGAATAAAACAAATTGAATTTTCATTTGAACCGAAGGTCACTAGAGGCGATTAATAAAAAAAATATGTTAATTTTAATTTTAACAAAAATTAAATTTTAAGTGTTTTTTAAAAAAAAAAATTTCTGTTTCTCCCTGAATACTAACCAATAAAAATTTAAATTATTTTGAGTAAACTTAAAAGAATGGCTTATTTGATTAAAATTAAAATTTTCAGAATGTTGATGTTCTTGATCGATCTACAATTATTAAACAAAGTGATAGTAGTACTGTTCGGAAAGATGATACTAAACTAAAAAAGACCAGAGAAACGTATCAAGGCAGTACGAAAGGACATCATGAGCAATGTATATGTGAAATTTGTACTTGCGGGTATGTATACCTAGCTGATTAAAATGAAATAGAACAAAAAACTTAAGAACTTTTTTGCCTATCGGGAAAATAATTTATTAAATTATTTATGTTGAAAATTAATTTTTATTTTTTTTACAGACGACACAGATGCACCCATGAAACAGAGAAAAACTATATAATTAGTAGTGACAATACATCGAACAATGAAAATAAAACATCCTACCAGAATGAATTTGTTTCGGATGAAAAAATTGTCAGACCAATAGCGACGCGCCCCCTTGATAATTTAAAACCAGAAGGTGAATTTGATAGACCAACGAAAAGTGAATATCGTCCAGCAGATAGGCCCTCCCAGAAAAAACCTGAAGATAATTTAGTTATTACTGGAGAATTTTATGGTAAGAAAAAAAGAAAAAAAAATCACTAGGTATACCTACATATCGTAATAGGAAAAACATTTACATGCTTAGTTAGGTGCATAGCTTCCAAGTCTAAAAAAAAATTGTTTATAGATACTACAACAAATCGAAGTCAGTATACTGGAGAATCGACTGAAAAAGTATCACCAGTTAGACGAAATACATGGACAAAAATTGAAGGGGAACTTTATACAGATACTACATCTGGTTCCGACTATATTAATTACACAACAGACTTCAACAAAACAACTACAGTTAAAAAACGAAGCGATAATTTAATTACCGAAGGTGAAATAATATTTACAACATCAAACCAAACAGATTATACAAACACCACAAATGTTCCTTATGAAAGACCAAGAAAAAGAACCTGGACAAAGGATGATTATGATAAATTTTATCATCGTGAGGATGAAACTAACATAACAACAACACAAGATAATTATAAAAAATATGTTGATACCAAATCTATAGAAAGGCCGGAGCAGTATAGGCCTGAAGATAATTTACGGTCGGAAGGACCATTTTATTCTCCAACAAAATTAGACTACAAACCTGCAGAAAAACGAACGCCAATTAAACATGATGATAATCTATATCCTGATGGAAAATTTGAAAGGCCTTCAAGGGAAGAGTATCAACCGGCAGAGAGACCAAAACAGGTTAAACCAGAGGACAATTTGCGTCCAGAAGGACATTTTGAAAGACCAGATAAACCTGTATACAAACCTGGTGAAAGGCCGAAACAAGTACGGCCACAAGATAATTTAAAAATAGAAGGAGATTTTACTACACCAGATAAGTTAGATTACGCTCCTGGTGAACGGCCAATACAAGTTAAGCCAACAGATAACTTAAAACCAGAGGGCCAATTTTACTCTCCTCAAAAACCTGGATTTACTCCAGCGGAAAAACGAACTCCAATCAAACATGACGATAATCTTTACCCTGAAGGCACATTCCAACGACCTTTGAAAGAATCGTATCAACCAGCGGAGAGACCAGATCAAATCAGACCCGAGGATAATTTGCGACCGGAAGGAATTTTTGAAAGACCAGATAAACCTATATACAAGCCAGCTGAACGACCAAAACAAGTCCGACCACAAGATAATTTGAAAATGGAAGGAGATTTTACCACGCCAGAAAAATCACACTACGCTCCAGGAGAAAGACCTGTGCAAGTGAGACCAACAGATAACCTAAAATCGGAAGGAGAATTTTACTCTCCAATTAAATCAGGATTTACTCCAGCTGAAAAGAGAAAACCTATTAAGCATGATGATAATCTTTATCCTGAAGGCACATTCGAACGACCTTTGAAAGAATCGTATAAACCAGCAGAGAAACCAGATCAAATCAGACCCGAGGATAATTTGCGACCAGAAGGAATTTTTGACAGACCAGACAAACCTATGTATAAACCAGCTGAACGACCAAAACAAGTCCGACCACAAGATAACTTAAAAATGGAAGGAGAGTTCACTACTCCTGACAAATC